>JABUQX010124590.1:0-17500 GCA_015478945.1 Trachelipus rathkii | reverse complement strand
ATTATTACTACTCATTTCGGTCACTCTGGGGTTACCCAACTTGATTTAAGGAAACTAAAAACAAGCGAAGCTGAATATAATTCAACTTACCAAACAGAGATGGGTAGCTTTTTTATCAATAAAGTTCACCAATCACTAGATACTAGCAGTGCATTAATAGAGGAGGTGGAAACTTTGCAGTAAAGTAGGATCTGAAAACCTTCATCTCACTAGTCAAACATGTTACCTTGTAATATCGCCTATAATAGTTTTTAACATTACGCTATTAGTTGATGCCAACTCGCATTAGATGTGAAGAAGAGTTTGGCTTTTATACAATTTGTTTCGAAAATAAATCCAAAACACCTTAACAGGGAATGAATGGATCATCATTGCAAGCTTTGAAGAATATCAAAAATCATATGATGAAATAATTAAAGATTGAGTATTAGCTTTATTGGTTGCTTGTGACCATCAAATATAGACTAGCATCACGCTGCACAGGAGAAAATCTATAATTACTTGAGGAACGAAGAGACACAGAGGTACGGTCTTTATGGTTGAAAAATGAGGAAATTTTACGCCGTAAGCTCAAAGTGAAAAACTAATTAATAATATTCAACTGGGGATAAAATACTCGCAGAAGGGAAGTTAAAGCTCTTTTCGTGTTTGTGAAAATATGTCATAAAAAGGTAGTTTAATATATAGCTCACATCTAGGTACTGTGTAAAAGTCACAGGAGGAAACTCTAGAATTACACGATTGAGAAAACGTTAAAATATAGTTTATAGACAACTAATCTAATGGAAACATAATTACTTGTAAAGATAATTTCTTCGGAAATGCCAGAATTCTATTAATGCCATGATATGTTGAACGTGGCACTAAACGACTTAGACACCTGTATATTATAAAGTTATAATGCTTTTGAACCTACAAGTTGCATAAAAAATTAATACCTAGACTGAAAAGATCCTTACTTTCGGATTTTTTCCCCTCTCCCATCACGCCACAGTAAAGACTAGATTGGATTATGATTTAATTTATGTTTTTTTTTATTTATCTTACAATTCCAATATAAAATATAACTTACAAGAGAAGAGGTAGGTGGATTTGGTACTAAGTCCATTTTTGCACCTAAAATTTAGAAAAATAATCCTTCTTTACTGTGGGTGTTATAACCGAAGAAATTTTCAGCCTGCTAAGCATCAGTCCCGAACTTTTCGGCACAGATATCATGAATGGGTAATAATTCTCCGGTTTATGCACTACGCATTAAACCTTTTATTATACTTGTGGTGCTGAATCATCTTAGTTTTTGTACTATTATACTTTTGCATTTATGATCTTTTCGGTCTGCGTTGAATCAATTTTCAAATCTGCTAATTTTGTTCTCAATAAAGGGTTGTTTAGAAAGCACTTGATTAAATTCGCGATTACTTCAAACACATTTATATTGTAACATTCTTAACGGCCCGTGACGCATCAGTATCTTTAATTGTTGAGTTTTATAATTTATGATACTACCTTTTATGAACATATTTTCACAATAACCACACCGAAAGTAGCCGAACTATTTCCCTTAAACTGCCTTTTTCTCGAGATTTTCCCACCAGTCATTTAATTAGTTTCTCTGCGGTCGCGTAATTTCGGTCAATTCTGCAACATAAAGCTGGTACCCCTGTGTTCTTCGTTCTCAAATAATTTTAAAATTGTCTTGTTAGACTATGCTCTGTGATTGCGGTCTACAGTTAGTCGTTAGACTGACTGGGGTGGTTGCCCAATTCGTCTGTGGGTGAGGTATGACGTGAGACACCACGGGGTGTCTCAACACGCCTACCAAAACTGGTTGAATCACGACAGCCCATTTCATACCATCAGGGAAACATCTCTCCACACTAATTAGATGAGGACTTTGTAATTCTATAATATCAACATCACTGGCCAATAAGATCACAACCCTACATATTGGGATAACCTTATTCATGTACAAACACTAAACCCATTCTTTTAAATACGGTCAATTCGAGGTCTTTTCATAGACTGCCAATTGTTTAACTTCAGTTCTAGAACAGGATAATTTGTCCTGAGTTTAATCCGGCGAATGTATAAATTCACGCAATAAACAGTTTTCATCTGGTAACGCTTGTTGTCTTATGTATTGTGGTCCTGTCATTTGTTTTTCAGTTTTCCCTTAACATACTAATCCAATTAAGTAATGTTTATATTATTGTTCTGTTTTTCGATGCTCGCATTGAGATTTGGAGGTAGGACGTCTTATAGTTCTAATTTAGTCGCAGTATTGTTGCAAAATCGGTACGAGAGTTTAATTTATTTGATAGTTTCCCTGAAGGGCAATTTTTATAATTTAATATTTCCTATTATTTATTTGTTTAATTGCTTATTATATTCAATATATTTGCTAATGTTATTATATAGTTTATAGTTCTTCACCTGAATGAAATAGTTAGAAAGTTCCGAAACATGTTGGTGATTTTTTGATACCAAGATCTCAATGATGGAGGGGTCTCTGGTATTTGCTTTTCCTGATCTAATTAAAATTCCCATGTCATAGAAGCTGGATACTCAACACTATATAATGATATAATATAAATATATATAATATAAATTAATATATATAAATAATAAATAATATTATAACTTAAATATAGTTATATAGATATTATATATATAAACTATTATATATACATAAATTATTATTATATATATATTATAGTACTAATATATAATAATATAAATTATAATATATAATTATAATATATAAAATATATATGGGATATATAATATTATATATATATTGATTATTTATATATAATTTAATAGTAGTATTATCTATATATAGATAATAGTAATATTAATTATTAATATTAATTCTATAAATATATATATTATTTTTATTAGATAGACAAAATATCTGAAACAATATATATCATGAACACATATACTTGTGTTATTTGATTTTTTCTATTTGCTTAGTACTTTAGTAGGGATGGACCTGTGTCGGTTTAGCTACTTCACATTTTACGAAACCTTGTGTATTTTTTAAAGTTTTTTTTCATGGGAAATACAAGATTTTACGTTAAAAGTTAATGAAACTCTTAACTTAAATTTTGATTGCAAATATTTACAAATCATTTTAGTTTCAGTAAAATTACATTTTCTTATTGCAGCTGGACCATAGTTATTTTTAAATATAGATTGGCAATGGAAAAAAATTTCTTGAACATTATTATGCAATGTATTTATTTGGATGCTGAAATTCGAAAAGATAACATCCTTTCCTTCCAATCCCGTAATGTTTTTGTTTCACAATCCCACGTGTTATCGATTTTCTCTAGTTAATTTTCTCTTCTTTCTGTCCTTTACATAGGCTTGTGGCTTACATATTCTGCGTTTGGTAGTAAATTACCTTTTATAAACACAAAGATTAATTACAAAAGCTGCGTTAAGTAAACTGTTGCCACTCAAAATATTATATCTAATATATATAATATATATATATATAGATATAATTTATATTATATATTATATATTATAATAATATATAAATATCTCTATAATAGCCTCCTGTTGATCATTGTCTCTGATTGTCCCTGTTCAATTAACACCAAGTTCGGTTAGATTTATTTTGCGACATCTTCATGATACGGACACTGAAGAGCAGCTTTCTGGTGAAGATTAGGTATCAACTACGAATACCTCTAATTGTTTACACTAACTTCAACCAGAATTAAGTGATCTTGTGCACGTGATTTTAGATCTCCCAAAGGCATGTCAGTCGCGACATATTAGCTCGAAGTTGAAGGGAACTAAATTTATTAGCACTAGTTACAAGTCATTTTTCATGGTATCCTGAAAAAGAGAGATTCTTCAATACTTTGTCTCAAAAATATTGAACTAATATTTTGCCAATGATATCATACTGGTTACGCTGTTTTTCCTTACTGATTAAAGGTGCTACTTTGTTATATTATTCTTCCAAACAAAAGTCTAAAGGTCGGTCTCACTTCTGATATCGGACAAATTGTTTCCTAGTACCAGTTGTCATCATGATCTGTTTTTGATGAAACGTTATACGAAAAACTGAGTAAATGATTTTGTCGAAGTTAAAATACAAGGACCAAGACAGTGGACTCACTATATGGAGATTAAAGTGAGGTCCACGCTTTCTAGGACAGCAAGGGCGGTAACAATACAAATACCCTTTGTTCTTGTTGTGAGTGGGAAGTCGAACAAAGCCAGGTATTGGATACAAGGAGTAGAAGAGTGCATATCTGGGTTGAAGTTTGGAATAAAGCACTCGTGAAAGAAAACCTTGTGCACCCAAAGAACGTGCTCCTGCCTTCCACTTCACATCAAACTTGGCATAATAAAGCAGTTTACAAAAGCTCTTGCTCCATAGAAGGGGAAGCTTTCAAATACCTAAGGAAAATTCGCTCTTATCCGATGCATGAAATTCAAAGAGAGGATGTATTTGTTGGTCCTGATATTCAAAACTAAGAAGACCCACAGTGTTGAAACGAAAATTGATTTAAACGAAAAGATAATGCTGTATCAGGAAGAGATAAGTAGATTTTGCAAACCCTATAAGACACAATTTCAAGACCAATCGTCTATAGATATGCTACATAAAATTGAGAGAATGGGGGTGTACGTATGAGCCTTACGATGTATTTTTATTATATTTGGACTACTGTCAGAAAACTAGGACTCGAAGAGCAAGTCGAGCGCTTCCCCCAAGATGTGAAAGAAATGGAGAGGAGTACCTAGGTCGCTGAATACTATAGGTAACTTTAGCGACTACTGCTGAGGTTGGCTCGAGATGAAATC
The DNA here is from genome assembly GCA_015478945.1 of Trachelipus rathkii. Taxonomy (NCBI): domain Eukaryota; kingdom Metazoa; phylum Arthropoda; class Malacostraca; order Isopoda; family Trachelipodidae; genus Trachelipus; species Trachelipus rathkii. The sequence continues at coordinate 12,670 of JABUQX010124590.1, read as the reverse complement.
AGTACGCTAACATATAAGTGAAAGAGAAAAGAGCTTATTCCGAAAATCTAAGAAAACGCTACTATACTGCTGAGTAGAGGCGATTTTAAACTTTTCGCCAACTATTATTTGTAAGTTTTCATTTTCAAATTATTTTTAACAATATTTTTCACTTATACGCATTAAGTGTAAGTATATAAATGTTTCAATTAAACACTTTTAAATTAACCATTTATATAAGTATTTTACGGGTTTCCTCTCTGGATATCCATGGCGTTTGTGAAAAATGCCTTACGTGTAGATGACAACTGCTCGTACCATATTGGATCTAGCACATAAAAAACATAAAGTTCAACAGGTAAACTAAAAACAATTTTTCAAAGTTTCAATTTTGAAGATTGTAATTAAATAATCAAATACTCAAATTAATGAAGCTGTTTTTTATAAATAATATAGTTTCTTTTTGTTATTTTATTTACAGCAGCATATGTTTCAACACAGCAAAATTAAATCTCGAAAAATCCATTTTACCAAATTTTTGTATAATTTATTTTACGGTATCATTTAATATTATATTTGTTATACTTTCAAAATAAGAACACATTAATTTATAGTAGTATTAAATAATTTTTTCTCCTATTGATTTATTTCATCCTTATTTTTTATCATTTTTTTTATATTTCTATTATTTTGTATTTACATTCCAAGCTTTTCAAATTCTAAAGAGGTAAGCATTGCAATAGCATTATGAAAGGCGTCTTGAAGACACTGGTAATGATGTATCAAGCATTATAAACCGAGCTTGTAATTAGAACATAATTATGACTTACTTGATCCTTTAAACTGTTTCTCTTTCTGTCCTTGTGTTAACTAACGTTGGTTGTTATGACATATTCTTCAAAACAATTAATACCTAACCTTTAAGAACGATTACAAACAAACCGACTAACAACGTGAGACGAAAACTCTCTGCAGGAACGATTATCAACAGAACCAATTGATTAAGAGGATCTGTTGATTACAGTTTAAATAGAGGCAGATCTGAATTTTGAATACCAATACATTAATAGTAGCAAGTATTTCAGAACCATTGGTAAGAAAGTATGAAATTAGAGCTTGTGATACAATTTAAAGAGATCAACATTGAGCCAAGAATTATGATCTGTTTGATACATTAAAGAGTAGCAAACATCATATAACATTAATTATTAGATTGGATACATTAAAGATATCAATTATACACATTTGGGAATGAGAAGTGATGTAATAGATCTTTTTGATACAGTTAAAGATACATATGAACCAATATAAATTATGATCTTGATATTTTTAGTTTTCGTATATAAATATTCATATTATCTTTGCTGCATTAAAAAATATAAAGTATAATCAACGATATAATTAGAGTGTGTTTTTGTGTAACAGAGTGTATAAGTGTCGCAATACCAAATAAATATATTTTCCCAACAGAAGACTCATCTGATTATTAATCGTATTATCGAGTTCGTTAATTGAATGATCTTTTTTATACACATAAGAGATCCAGTTGAATCTCTTGCTTCTGTTAATAAATATTAAAGACAAGATATAATCCTATGACACTTATTTCAATGTCGCACTACCTATAAATAATAAAATATCATTGATTCGATAAAGAATTCAAACATTAATCTATCTATAATTATCAAAACTAAAAATCATGATTAGATCGATTACCAAATTCAAACCTGTATCTAAAACAATTCAGGCTTTATCTAAAAGCCACGATGTAAAACAACTAATCTACTATTTAACAATTAAATGACTTTTTATATAAAGAAAAATCTTAAACTGGGAGACGCGAACATCTCCCATGAATTAGAATCTGCATAATTATACACATCCCCAGATCGACCCACGTTTCTAGACTGGAATCCAATGTTGATGTAAAAAATCATGAAAATTCAGTGAGCTTTGGATTGTTAAAAGCTAGCAAAAACGTAACAGTAAAGTGTATATTGATACTATATTGCTCTTAAGCGTTATTATTATTATAGATTCTTCATTATTATTTTATTATTATGTATTATTATTATTCTTATTATTATAATTATATATATATTATCTTATTATTATATTATGATTTTATTATTTATTATATATTACATTGTTATATTATTTATATTATTATTTATATATATTTTATTATTACTATCACGTTACATTATTATGACAATAATTATATTGGAATCTTTAGGTATTAAATTAGAATTTTTATATAATTAATATTACTATTATATCAGTTTTTTCTTCTTCCTTTTTATTAGGAATCTTTATATTATGATATTATATTATATAGAATAATATATAATTATTATAGTATAATTATATTATTCAATATTATTTTTATATTATTATTGTTATATATTGTAATAGTTATTATAGTATCTATATTTATTATTTAATTATATATATTATAAATATAATATATTATTATTATAGAATATATTATATATTATAATATGTTTATTATTATAATAGTATATTATACTATTAGTTTATTAATTGTTATTATTATATAATATTATTATTACATTATTATTATTATTATTATGTAATATTTATATTATAAATATAATTTTTATTATTATTATGAATCATTTTTATTATTATATTTTATATATTATTATTAAATCTATATTATTATATATTATTTATATATTTATTATATTAGTATATTATTCTTTATTATATATTTTTAATAATTACAGTGATATTTTTTTTTATTATAATAATATTTATTTTTATATAATAATTTCTTGATATGTTAATAAAGATAATGTAATAATAAGAATATAAAATTAGTATATAGATAATTCAATAATATAAAATAAAACGATAAGATATAATTAATGAATTATAATATATTATATGAATAATAATAGAATCAATATATGCCTTCTTTCGTTACTCAAATTATGTCTCATTATACAATACTATGTAATTTATTAATTATACTTGCTATTTATTAATAGGAGTTTGGAATAATGATATTATATTAATAAAATAAAGATTATGAATTTTTTGTAGTATGAAATCTATGGGGTTGATATAGTATTAGTATTTATTATTATTATATTGTTACATATTACATTATATTTTAAAAATATTTGATAGTATATGAAATAGTATTATATATTTATATAAATATATATTTAAAGACAAGATTTAATGAAGTGCATTAATTGGTGTATATTTATTCAATAATTAATTTAATTTATTTAATACATACATCACTGCACGACATACTATACAGTACCTGCTACACTTGCCAGCTACCACTACACTTATGACTACTACTTTTATACTAATAACTACTGACACTCACTATTCTCGCCGACTAAACTACCTGACTGTCTCATAATTTACAGTACTGTCACTACTATTATTACTGATTACCTACCAGTTACTACAACGACACACTGTACTACACTAACTATATACTATTCTACTATCTACTACACTTAACTATTCTACTACTTCTACCACAATGAAGCACTATTTCAATTCACAAAAACAAATCACTTTACCAATTAACAGTCACGTGGACATCTTTAATCCAAAAGACAAAAAAAATAAAAAAATTAAATTCAATTTATAACTTTTGCTAAAAACTTTTCTTGTTTTCTATTAAAATCGATCAATATAAGAGAAGTATTTGTCGTTGTAGTTAAGAAATATTACAAGGTTGAATCCTTTCCTGTATGAAATTTATTAAGTTGCCATTTGATTGGAAGAAACAATGTATATTAGGTCATTTGTCCTATATTATGAAAAAAAAAAAAAAAACATAAATGTTTTATTAGGTCAGCTCATTTATTAGTTTTCATTTACTTTGAGAAATAGATCATAAATTTATTGGTTATCCCAATTGTGCTGTAACTTCTAGCCTTATTAAGACATTCATCCGTATATATTGAGGACTTGTATCTACAGAACAGTAAATGCACTATTCTTCTTACTTTGTGAATAGCATTGCTCAACGTCTCTAAGAGTTGTAAACTTTGGTTCGTGAAAGAATACAAGTAAAAAACGGTTAACTTACGTTTACAAAGGTTAAAAAGGTTAAAATGTTTACGTTAATAAGGTTTACTTACATTTATTTGCAAGATCTGTTTAAATGTACCTATATAAACACAAACATATATATTTAAACAGTGAACACAAAAATATATAAGCAATTCGTAAGATTGAAATTTTAAGATGGATTGAGGCACTGATGAACGCAGGGTAGGCACTGTGGGGGAAGATTTTCAAGGTACTGCAAATTGCAATCAGCGATCATGAATAAGGTATAAAATCTGAGGTAAAATTGAAAAAGACTTAAAAATAAGCTTTTGTAATTTAATATTAATTAAGTAGAGTTGTTAGAAATAAAACATTATAAACTGTATAGATATAATTGGAAATGCAGTCTGTATTGAGTTGAATTTTATTTTCCAACTATTTCCATGTAGTAATTTAGGAATTAATCTTTTTGAAGATTACATTAGGCTTCCTACAGGTAAAAGGTATGGAAGACAGCTACTTAGTTCAGTCGAGCTCAGTATAGGCTTTCACAATAGAAAAGAGAAAGAAGCAAATACTTGTCAAAGTTTATTGTTGAAACATTTTTAAAACTGTACATTAGACTGTTCAAATGATAGTTTATAACAGGGCTGCGGAGCCGGTAAGCTGTTGCCGGCTCGACTCCTGCTCAGGCTTTATCATTTTAAATTATTGTTAATACCAGGAATCCGGCTCCGGCTCCAGATCCGTCTCCACATCCGGCTCGATCCAGAACCGGCTCGGGCATTTTTAAATTAGCCAACTCCAGCTCCACCGAAAACCTTGCGGATCCTAGAATCCAGATCCCTGCTCCGGCTCCGGCTCCGGCTCCGGCTCCGGCTCCGCAGCCCTGGTTTATAAAGTTCATACTATCCGCTCACTTTTAGTTCACCTTTTTCTGGTTTAGAATGTTCTGATATAAAATCTGCTGTGACAGTTGTTGATTTAACTAAGAAAATGTAGTTCTTTAAGGCAATATTGACAATGATTTAAAAGGGAAGTATTATAAAAGACATAATAAAGTGATTTCTTATATATATATATATATATATATATATATATATATATATATATATATATATATATATATATATATATATATATATATATATATATATATATATATATATATATATATCTTTGTCTTCCCACAAGGTGTGGGGTATGGATGCGTATCATGCCCGGAAAATGAAACAGTTAAGTAGAAGAGCATGACGTAAGTCGAAAGGAAAGCCCCTCCTTACCATCCACTTCATAAAATTAAATGAGACCTCGTCGCAATAAAAAAAACAATCTATTGCTTCACAAGATCACGACGAACCCTCACTGTGGCATCTCGTCAATGTGGAGTTAATCCCCTGGGACAGGTTCAAAGCCATACCCCTCGCAAAACCCAGCCATTTATTCGTATTGTGCACCTTTCTTCTCGCCTCTGCCAAACTCACTTTCCTTTCCTTCTGACATTCCTTTACTGACTCAATCCACTTTTTCTTTGATCTTCCAGCCGGCCGATTCCCAGCACTATCACCATTATACATTCGCTTAACCAACCGTCTATCATCCATCCTTTCCATATTACCAAACTATCTCAATGCACTCTCATTAATTCTCTCATTTACACCTTTCTTCACACCACACAATTCTTTAATACGTTCACTCCTCCTTTTATCAATTCTTCTCACACCTAATACGCCCCTAATATTAGCTATCAATCTGAAGAGATTGTACTTTTGATCTATTCATTTAATTCCATATCATAGATTCACTACTATACATTAACATAGGTAACAACATATACTCATGCAAAACTCTGGCGTATTCAAGATTTAGTACCTTTCTATCCATCAAAGATTTAATTGCAGCAGCAACCTTCTACCGTTCACAAATATCTTACTAAAATCTGCAGTATCCATCAATATATCTTCTTATCCAGTATATATCCTAAATATTTAAATTCAGATACATGCTCCTATTGTACACATCCAACATTACCTCATACCTTGGACTCTCCTCACCCACAACCTTATTTGTATCTACATTTACTTTTAAACCTCCTTATTTTACACACCCTGCCAAACCCTCTGCAAATTCTGTCGAAATTTCTTCAGATTCTGCACACAAAAAACAAATCATCTGCATAAATAAACAGGGCACCTTACACTACCTTCCAGCATCACCCCAAATTTTGATTTTTTCATCACCCCATCCATATACATAGTAAATAATCATGGAGATATAACACATCCCTATCTCACTCCACTATCAATATTAAACCAATCACTTTCAACTCCATTTATTCTTACACACGCTTCACTATCTTCATACATACTTTTGATTCCATTTAGAAGCCTAACAAAAACACCATATATCAAAAACACCTGCCATGTAGCTTCCCCATTTGTTAATCCTTTCAAACGGCTATTGCAAGTTCATAAAACCTAAATGCAGTTCATTTTTCTTCTTCTCTCCCATTTTTTCAATCATTTGTTACAATGTGAAAATTTTATCTATACATCCTCTACCACTTCTAACTGCATCTACCTCTTTGCCAGTCAGTCCCTCACTGCAACCCAAATACCAGCATATATCTTCCCTACAGCACTCAATAAACTAATTTCTCTACAGTTCCTACGATTCCCCTTTCCCCTTACCTCTATTTACGGGTATTATTACTGCTCTCTTCCAATCCCTCGTAACTATACAGCCCCTAAAAGCTTTGTTACACAGCTTCCATATCCAATCAATCAAAATTTCCCCTCCATTCTTGATCATTTCACCAGTAATTGTATCTAAACCAGCAGATTTACCATTCTTCAACTTACTCACTCTACCTATTACCTCCTCCCTACTAATTACCTCATCTACAATATATAATAATAATAATAATAATAATAATAATAATAATATAATATATATATATGTAATAATAATATATATAATATATATATATATATAATAATAATAATAATATACATGTATAATAATAATAATAATATGTAATAATAATAACTAATATATATATATATATAATAATATATATAATAATATATATATAATAATAATATATATATATATGTATATATATAATAATAATATATATATATAATAATAATAATAATAATAATATAATATATATATAATATGTATAATATATATTTTTATTAATAATAATAATAATAATAATATAATAATAATAATAATAATATATATATATATATAATAACAATAATAATATAATATATGTATATATATATATAATAATAATAATTTATAATAGTCACTGTTCTTCTAATAATATAACCTATATATATATATATATATATATATATATATATATATATATATATATATATATATATATATATATATATATATATATATATATATATATATATATATATATAGTATATGAGTTTTTTGTTATTTTTTAAATACTATCAACAATGACTAAAAGAAGTCATCAAATAGTTCGATCAATAATAATAAAATGAAAATATAAATAAATGAATAAAAAAAATATTAAAGTAAATAATTATTAAAATAAATAAATAACTTTAAATATTTAATTTTTGATAAAAAAATATTTATTTAAATTAAAAAAATTATTTTAAAAAGTGTAAATAAAAATTATGACAAACATGTAACATTTATTTAAAAAGGTTCAAAAAATAGATTTTCAATTCAAACAAAAATGGAATAAATAGAAATAACTTTTAGATTTTAATAAAAATACTATAAATTATTACATCATTTTCTTAATTATTTACTACCAGGAATGATTTTCACCTTTGCAGTGGGACTAGCATCATCTTTTCCATAAGGATTTTAAGTTCTTTCTCCTGTAGTTTTCAAGAAGATCATGTTTCTCGGCACCTTCCTATTCAATGCTATTTCTAGAGTTTTACACTCCTAGGTAAGGTTTTCACTCTAGTGAGACTAGTATCTTATCCATAAGGCCTTTAAGCTCTTCCTCATAGACTTCTCTAGAATATCATGATTCCATGTTCCTTGGTTTGATATGCTAGGCTTAGATTTATTTCAAGTAGTGAAATTGAAAAATCAATTACTAGAGCCATTTTAACCTATCTCTCTTACATTTCAATCAACAGGCATTTGCCCTCCCTCCCTCTAGAATCTAGAAAGTATCCTCTCCTGGCAATTTCAGACCAGGTACATTAGTTACACGAACTCGACACGCTACATCACACTATATCGGCGGTTACTCGTGGGCATTTACCCTCCAGCAAAGGTGGAACGTTCCTAAATTTTCCACTAGGATCACACCCGGCATCTTAGTTACACAAGCTCGAATCGCCAGCACATCACTATTCTAGCGATTTTAAATGAGAAAAAAGAAGAATGAGGAATGTATTCTACATAATCGGTTCATACGAAAGACTCCTTCATGTTTCTAAAAGCGACAAGGCTAGCAACCTTCTCTTTCTATTTAATTTCTTGCAACAACCCCCAGGAAAAGCATTAGAAGCTCATAAGCCTTGAAATACTATCTTCTGGAAAATTCTAAAAGGAAAAGATCTAAAGGCCAGATGGAGGAAGATGCTAGTGTCATTGAAAAGGTGAAAATATTTGAGTGGTAAAGCTAGGGTTGGAAATCTCTGAACTAAGAAATATTCTTCTAAAAAACTCTAGAATAAACTCTATTATAAAGAATTTCAAGGCAGGAAGAAGGAACATCGTCTCACTGACAGTGTGGAGGTCATTCCAGAAAGTAAATGAGGAATAAAGTATTACTAAAAATTAATATATATATATATATATATATATATATATATATATATATATATATATATATATATATATATATATATATATATATATATATATATATATATATATATATATATATATATATATATATATATATATATATATATATATATTTATATATATATATATATATATATATATATATATATATATATATATATATATATATATATATATATATCTATATATATATATATATATATATATATATATTTATATATATATATATATATATAAAATTAATATATATATAAATAAATATTATTTAAAGTTATATAAAAATATTTTTCAAAGTTAATATCCATAGGTATTATAAGTTATATAGATTTTTATCTGAAATTAAAAAAATTTAAAATATTATTTTTTAAATCTAAAAATTTCTTTTGAGTTGTCTTCGAGAAGGATTTCTTCTATTATTTTGGTAAAAGGTCTCACAAATTCCATTGAATTGATGCTTTCTTTAACCTGTTAATAAGAATAAATCATTATTATTATTATTATTATTATTATTATTATTATTATTATTATTATTATTATTATTATTATTATTATTATTATTATTATTATTATTATTATTATTATTATTATTATTATTATTATTATTATTATTATTTATTATTATTATTATTATTATTATTATTATTATTATTATTATTATTATTATTATTATTATTATTATTATTTTATTATTATTATTATTATTATTATTATTAAAAACTGTATAGAAAAGAAATATTATTATTATTTTGATGCTTTTTCAAGCCTCCTGAAAGTATTTCTTTCAACAGAAGAAATTTTCTTTAAAATTATTCTTGAATAAAATAAAACAATAGATTTTAGTACAGTACCAAGCTTTCGTCCGTACACTTCGGACATTTTCAAGGAATAAATTTTATTTTAATATTTTAACAATTTTGATAAAATAAATTTCTTGTAAACTAATAACAAAAAATAAATAAATAAAATTATTAAATTTAAAAAGAATGAAAAGTTAACACGTTGACTTTTGTCATTTAAAGATGTTCAAAAATTGGACATTTCATTTATAATTTATGTTTATCAATGGTTTATGTTTCCTTAAGGGCAACGATTTCCCTAGTCGCAATTCATAAAAATCATTTTTCTTGTAATGATGGAAAGCCCTCTTTATGCTGTTATCAGGATTTTGTGGTGTTCTTCTTAAAATGTTGAAATATTTTGCTCGGATTACATATGTTGCGACATTCTCATGTTGAGGTATTCGTTATTGTATCCGATATAAGAGGTACATCCACTTTCAGAACGTGAAATCGGTACACAGCATTTCTTCTCCCACCATCCAGCGCTACGAGTAGAAAGCACGAGCTCGGATTTCAATGGCTTATAGTACGATCTTAATATAAGCTTCTTCCATCTTTTTAATATGCTCTTTTTAAATTAATTTTAATTTGATATTCTCTTCATCTTTCTTCAACTTATATTTCCAGTTTTATAATATAATACGAGCTTATCGTTTTCGTTTTCATTCATGATTCATTGGTAAGTAAATTATTTAAAGTGTTTTTATAGTTTTCTCTATATACTAGGGGAAGTTATTGTTTATTAGATTCTGTATTTATTCTTTTAATTTCTTTATCGTAAAGTGGTCCAATCAGGCGATATCATAAATGCTCGATGAACTAAAGTCTTTATGGTAACAATTTTGTAATTTAGAGGAGTGAAAGAGTCAAAATTCAAGTATGTTCCTTTATCTGTAGATTTAACGTAGACGCTTCTATCAATTTTTCCATCCTCTTTAATTTTAATATTAACATCTAAGAAATTAATGTAGTTATTTTTTGTTCTTTCAAAAGTAAATTTTAAACCACTGAGATCTTCTAATTTGGATTTGAACTCTTGAATATGTTCTGGATCGTTAAATATTACAAAGGTGTCGTCTACGTAAATGTAAAAAAAGGATTGAATGGGGCGTTTCATTAAAATTTTTGTTTCTACCACGATGACCTGCGAAAGTTGGTCCTAAAGGTGATCCCATAGATACGCCATTTTTTGAATATATGTTTTACCATTGAAGTTGAAAGGTGTTTTCGTGGTACATATATAAAGTAACTTTCTCAGAAGGTCTTCTTACTTACCAAAACGAAAACGATAAGCTCGTATTATATTATAAAACTGAAAATATCAGTCAGAAGAAAGATGAAGAGAACAAATTAAAATTAATTTTAAAAGAGCATGTTAAGCAAAAACAGGAAGATCATTACTTATAAGCCATTGAGCTGAGCTCGTGCTTCTCCCCCACTCGTGGCTTTCAGATGGTGAGATGTGCGTTGTGTGCCGATTTCAGATACGAAGAGAGTGGATGTAGCGCCTAACATATCGGATGCGCAACAGGTACCCTACCAACATGGCGTGTGCGGCATGAAGTACTAACCCGAGCAAGCCATTTGGCATTTAAAGAAGAACGCCACAAACCTCCGATAACAACATAAGAAGAACTACTCCATCATAGCTGAAGAAAAATGATTTTTATGGTGCATTAGAAAATCGTTGCTCTTGAAACATGAAACGTGATAACATAAAATATAATGAAATGTCCCAGTGATTGTCTTCGTGACAAAGGTCAATGCTGAGACCAACACTCAACTTTAAATTTGTAATTTTATTTATTTATTTTGTTGATGTTTACAAGAAATTTATTTTATCAAATGACAAATAAAATAAAATTTATTCATGAAATGTCGAAGTCGTACCGGACAACTTGGTACTATACTTAAATCAATTGTTTATTTTATTCAAGAATATTTTACTAAAGAAAATTCTTCTGTTGAAAGAAATACTTTCAACAAAAAGCGTCAAATCATCATTATTATTATTGTTATTATTTATTGTATTTATTATTATTATTATTATTATTATTGTTATTATTATTATTATTATTATTATTATTATTATTATTATTATTATATTATTATTATTATTATTATTTATTATTATTACTATTATTATTATTATTGATATGATTTCTTTTGAAAGTCAAAACATAAAAGCTTTAAAGTTAATTAAAGCAAAGCAATAAAGGTTAAAGGGTATTCGTTAATAAAGCGGAATTTTTCTTATATTTTTAAGAAAATCTATACTGAAAGATTTGAATTACTCAATTTTGATTAAATAGTTATAAATGTAAATATTAAAAATGATATATTTTTTTAAGATATTATAATTATTAAAATGTTTCATTTATTTTAATATTAGGATAAACTTACGAGTATTTTCTTGATATAAATTTTGCCTTAAGGTCTAATTATAAAAAAAAAAAAACAACTTCAAAACGGTAATATGTAATTACTGAAGTTCTTTTTTTTTAGTAAAATAACCTTGTTTTTTTTTTTTTTTAAATAAATTTTAAAAGATTTCTTATTTTAAGTAAAGCCTTTTAATTTTTTTTCTTCTAAGATTTTTTAGAAAAATTTTTAAGGAAAAATTATTTTACTTTAATCAAAAGCTCGACTTAAATTTCCTTTTATTTCAAAGATCATTTAGGAATATTTTTAAAGAACTTGTTTTATTTATTTTTAAAAGGTTATCGTATTGAAGGAAAAAAATTAAATTCCCTTTAAATAATAATAATAAAGTAAATTTATATAGCTTTTCATTTAAAATAATTTAAAAGTTTTCCTAAAATTAAAAACGATCAACTTAATTTTAAGACAATTTTCTTTACTTTAAAAGATCGAGTTTGATTTTCAAAGAAAATTTTATTTTACTCTAAAATTCTACTTAAGAATTTTAAGGAAACTTTCACTACTCAGAAGAATTATGCAACCTTAAATCAGTAAAT
>JABUQX010124589.1:22500-31849 GCA_015478945.1 Trachelipus rathkii | reverse complement strand
ATCCTCATGTACCACTTCTTTGATTTAAAATCTGTCCTGTCAATTCAATTATTATGTCGGATAAATCGACGCCCCCCATATATTTATTGTACTCATTGGTGGCAAAGGGCAATTCGATATAATTATTTCTTAGCGTCATCGACGGCATTACCTACTGGATCCACACCGCATAATTTGAAACATCATTTACAAACTTATTGTCCAACCCCTTTACTGCCGATGCTGTCTGTCTTTTGTTCGACACAGATCGTAGTCCTCACCTTCCGACTTTAGCTTCCTGTCTGCCTTCAAATTTCAGTCGATTTGGTCTAATTGTCGACAAACATAGCATTCCTCTTTTCTCCAAAGCAGTTATCAAAGGTAGGGAGGCGAACCATTGTCATAAATACCTTATAGTTCTAGTGTTGAGGAATATCCTTTGTTAGTTGAAGAACATATGCTGAGGATATACTAACTTTAGGGTCCCATCGACGGCATTTACCCACTGGATCCACACCCGCATAATTAACATAACGGCTTATGTCCAAACCATTCACTGCGATGCTGTCTGTCCTTTGTTCGACACAGTATCGTAGTTTCCTCTACCTTCCGAATTTAGCTTTCTCTCTGCCTTCAAAATTCAGTCGATTTGGTCTTATTGTTGACAAACATAGCATTCCCCTTTCCTCCAAAACAGTTACAAGGAGGAGTCCAAATCCTAACAAATACTATATAGGTTCTTAGTTGTGAGAAATATTAATGCTAGTACAGATAATATAGTATTATGATAATTATATTATATTATATTATATAATAATTAAATTATTATATATATATATAGTTATATATAAAATATATATATATATATTATATATATATATATATAGATATATATAATATATATATAAGTATATATATATATATAATTAATATATTAGTGATGGGACGAATTCCAAAATTTCCCAGCCGATGCCGATTCCGATACCGATACTAATCAAAAGTGCCGATTCCGATTCCGATTCTAATTCTTTATATATATATATATATATATATATATATATATATATATATATATATAATATAGTATATATATATATATAATATATATATAATATATATATTATATATATATATATATATATATATATATATATATATATATGCTAAATCAACTATTTTTAGATATTTAAAACTTTATAAATTAATGTTATAGAATTCTCTTATATTTTATCTTTGCTAAAGAAAAAATTTATTTAATTTACCTTTTATTTTCTTTTAACCACCGAAAAATAATAGCAATATTTAAAAATCTTCAATAAATGAACAATTTTGTCATTTTTGTTGAAAAAAATTCCTTCTTTTTAATTACTAAAAGTAAGAATCTGAAGCAAAATTATCATGATTATTGTAGTCCAAAGCATGAATCTTAAATTGTAGGTGCAAAAACACTTAAAATTTTGTCCCGTTCTGAGGCTGCATTCGATTTTTTAGAGAATAAATTGCATCTCCAATTCTGAAGTCTTTTCACCTTTCCACGGAAAAGGGGGCGAGCTTAAATATTTTCTATCAAGGGAACAGCAAAATGCCTGGAAAGGTACCTTTATTACGATGACCCACCATGTGTAAGGACTTTTCTGAAGTTTTAATGTTTCATATTTTAATATTGGCGGATTCTACTTTTTATAACATCTTCAATTTTCAAATATGGGTTCTGTCTTTCTGCCTTAGGAATGAGTTTCTTTGCCGTGCTTTTTTTAAAGTCTTTTTCTCCTTTATATTCCGAAAAACAGCTTTCAAACTGAAGTTAAAAATATTATCTTCAGTATCACTTTTTTCCCCCGATTCCGTTGATAAATGAGAAGAATCTGAAGATTGGTGTTAAAAGTAGTGGAAACTGTTTCCCCTTCCTTTCATACAACATATATCTGCGCACATCCATGCTTAAGAATATCTTCCACTATTTTCATTGTCATATTTATCCTCAAGGAATGTAGGTTGTTAAAGCGTAAGGATCAGATAAGTAGCAAGCACAAGGATTTCTTATCAGTAATTGTAAATGTGAATCTATTTTACTGAATGTTTCCCATGCGTGATACTGCTAGACCCAAGTCCCTCAAATAGGTTCCTTTTTTCTGACTCATTCTAAAAAAAAACTGCCAAATCACTTTCATATTTGGAATTATTGCCGATGCATTTGATTCCTTGTGGGCTCATTAAATTTGTACAATCAACAAAATTTTTAAAGTATTTTCAGCAATTTTTCAAGAACTTTTCGTTGGTTTCTAAGCATGCAGGTTTGAATGATCACTGCAAATTTGAAATGAGAGCCGTCTTTTTGTTCAAAAAATTTTCGAAGCATATTGATTCTGGCCATGGCGCCGTTATTAGCAAAATTAGGGGGGGCCAACACATATATAAAGTATTATATTATATATATATATATATATATATATATACTGTATATATATATATATATATATATATATATATATCAGTATAATAATATATATAGCTATATCGTATATAATATATATATATATATCGTCTTCGTTCTTCATTCTTCCTTATATTTACCCAAGAATGGGAGTAAGGTGCGCGACGAGCATCGGAAAAGAAAAAGCAGTAGAAGAAACATGACACAAGTTACGAAAGAAAGGCCCAGCCTTACCGCCCCCTCAGCATTATTAATTAATATATTATATATATTATCTTATAGTACAGTGTTTTCAAAGGTTTGAATAATAAAAACATGATAATTCACACAGCCGCAATATTTAATAAATATTTCATATTCTTCCGAAAAGTTTTATTTCAAAAATGAGTATAACTAGTAAGAAATCTTATTATATTAAATAGTGTTTCCGTTTTTAGCATTGAAAATAAGAATCTTAATATTTCTTTTTTCTTTCTTTAAAATCAGTTATAATATCTTCTATCAAGTGATGTTTTGACGGCTGAAACGTTTCCCCCGCCGAATGGCCTAGTTACATAGCCCATTTAATCTTTCGTTGGAAATAGGTGACCTTAGCAACGTTTTAACATGTCGTAAGGTGCTAAACGACCTTTCATTTGCACAAGTAGTTGATGGAAGTGGGGAAAGGTATTTTGATAGCTTGTGGAACTGTTGGAAAAATGTACAATGATTTTGTTGTAATGTGCTGTAACTCATTTTCTCATTCTATTTTGTTCCCGATCCTGAATCATTCCAGAAATTAAACAAATATCCTAGCCACCAATTAGGGTTGTCAATATTATATGTTCAGTATAATGGAGGTTCAACATTTTTTTTAAATATTTCGAATTGTGTTAATTTTCTTGTTCAAACCTGGTGTGCAAAATGCAAGAAGGTCAATGTTACTACCTTGTGCTTCCGAAACAATTTTGAAACTCGGAGATGAAATGAGAGAAACCAAGATAAAGTATAAATGGGGCAATCCTCAGCAGGACTTTTTGATGTCCCTTGAGGCTGAATTCCTTTGGATAACTGCACGTTAGGGAATGAAAATACTTTGGCAAAAAGTTCTTATGATTTTTAAAAAATTCCTCTTTAAAAAGAGACTGCATAATTTTCAAGTTTCCATTCAGTTTTTAAAATATTTGAAAGTTCTATGTGACATGAACCTCATCCAAATTTATACTTTAATTTGAAGATATTTGCTATAGGCTCCAATATGAACTATATTTCGTCATGATTATAAAACAAACATGAGAAATGCAGGACTTCCTGCTTCTGATGGAAAGTTGACATGCTGCAGTTCGTGTGGCTTGCGTTACATCTGGATCAGATGAGAGATTTTTTAGTGATAATTTTATTTGGCTAAAATGTTTCTTAAAATATGCTTAGTTGATTTCTTACCTGGGCCAGGATATCCGTTGTTGTGGGTTTAACAATAGATATATTAGCACCAAATTTCTGCGAACATTTATCACGGAAAAATTTTATAAATTATTTTTACTATTCCAATAGTGTTTCGAAATCCTGGAAAACAGTATTTAGGTCATTAATTATTAAAATTGAAAACGATAGCGAACCAAACAATGAAAAAAAAATTTGGCTTTAGGGTCCTGATCTCTTATTATTTTCTGAACTCCATTTTCTTTTCCAGTCATGGTGGAGCAACCATCAAACCAAGTCCAACAAGCTTACTCATATTTAAATTGTAAATATCTCGTGTAGTATATAATATAGCTCTGGCTATATCTTCAGCTTTAAGTTTTTTAAGAGGAGTAAGGCCTAGAAATTCTTCACGTATATTGAGATCCTTATCAACGAAGCGACACCATTCGATAGCTGTTCTGTTCCGGTATGTCTGCTGCCTCGTCTGCTAAAGGAGAGAAAAATATTTACAATTGTTTACTCATTCAAAATTTTGGATTACATATAAACTTTCCACAAATAAATATACTAGTTCATTCTGAATCAGTATGTTGATGCGTTATTTAGCTTTTACTCCGCTTGATTTCAAATATTCCACAAGAACAACATCTCCAGCTATTTTACTCTGAAATTGAGCAAATCGGAAAAATTGACGGTATCTGCAGTTCTACTTTAATAGCGACATCATAAGTGCAACAAAATATTAAAGTAGAAAATTATTAGGGTGCCAAGTTTTGTTGCTTATTGTTTTGTAAAATAATAAGGTTCAGCAACATGCAGTTGGCTCCAGTTACACTAAAACACGCTTATTTTATATGTATTCGTTTTAAATTCCTGCTGCTACCACAATCTAATAATATTAGATTGTGTACTTACTAGGCATTTCATAGCCATTCTGAATTTTGCATGGACTTTTAGCACATTAATTTGCATGGTTCTTTAGTATTTCTAAAATTTTGGGTTTTTATACAATAAAGGAGCCAAATATGTTTCTTTTGATAGAACAATGTCTAAATAAGCCACACAATCTACAAAAACGATCCTTTCAATATTTTAGATTACGCTAGCCCAAGATTTGTGCAGATCTTGCTATTCATAAAGAAAAGGAGTTTTTTCCTCTTTAGCTTCTTTAAAATTGTACATAATTGCGTGGTTCTGTACCGGTTTTGTTAATTAAGTCGAACTTTAATTCTTTATATAATTTATTCCATTATGTATTCCAAGTATCCAGAATATTTTCCTTTCTGTGGTACACTATATCGAAGTAGCAACACTACTAAATTTATTATCATTAACAGGATTGGCCTCAAATACCACTTGAATTATCATAAACATTACTAGAACCAGCACTAATGGGTTCGTAGTTTGTTCAATCCCAAGTGAATAACTTTATCAATCCTAGGCCTTTTAATTATAAGCTATCCATATTTTTCAGTATTTCTGTTTGGTCAAGATAATAATAATAATATTTTTAAAACCACCTCCACTACTTCTTTCGGCTTCTCAAAGCACACAAGCAGTAACCTTTCTTCCCAGGGACTATTTGTGCAAATTTTTTTCCCATAAACAGTCCTCAATATCTCATCGTATAATTCCCATTAAGATGTAGAGCAAATAAAAAAAGCTATTATGCATCTAAAAGTCTTAATGCCTGGTTTAAAAAAAAAATACATACAATTTTGAATTATTTTCAAACGTCTTACGATTCTCTGATTGGGGCAACAACAAATGCATGGATGGAGGTATACATGAGGGGCGTTACAAGTCTGGCCAGGGTAGGCATGGCCCCCCTACATTTCCAGCCACAAAGTATCTCAAGATAAAAAAAATAGGCTTTTTGTAATATAATATAAATATATATATATATATTATATATATATATATAATATATATAATATATATATATATATATATTATATATATATTATATATATATATATATATATTTTATATATATATATAGTATATATATATGGTCAGCCTTCTAGAAAGAGCCACAATCATATTCTCAAAAACTACAACACCTACCGGGAAAAGGAATACATTGCTGGAATGCTGTCCAATTTTTAGTTCGGAAAAATATAAAAAAAAAAAAAAAAAAAAAAAAAAATTAAAAACAAAATTATATCTCAAAAACTACAATAGCTACAGGCAAAAAAGGAATACATTTGTGGAATCCTCCTGGAAAAATTTTGGATAGGAAAATGTAAAAAATAAAAAAATTAAAAAAATTATTGTTAATTATTATAGCAAATGATTAGAAGACCTATTTAGAGGAACCTTTTATTGGTTACTCGTAAAATAAATATTTCTATAAAATTTTGCTTTTTTTTTTTAACTAAAGAATACCCCAAGGTATACCGCACCGATGGCAGGAGTGGGGTCTCTCGGCCTTCCCGGGGAACTACGGGTAGGACTAATTCCCCCCCTTCCGGGGAGGGTCTACCGGAACCCCCGCTCTTTGGTATTTTGGGTGTCGGCGGGGGTTCTCCGCCCCTCCCCTACGGGTATGGAAAACGTCCCCCCCTTGTGGTTCCCGCGTCGGCCTTCGAGCCCCCTTAAATTGCCGTGTAAGTACCTTTACAAAATATATATATATATATGTCCCAGCACCCCCAAAAAAAAAAATTGCCAATTTTTTATGTTTATTTTTTTTTTGTTTTTTACATTTTCCTACCAAAATTTTACAAGATCCAAAAATGTATTTCATTCTCTGTAGGTTTTGCTAGTTGCGAGATATGTTTTTTTTTTTTTTTTTTTTTTTTTTTTTTTTTTTTTTTTTTTGTTTTTTACACAGTTTCCCTCGGTAAAAATTTTGCCAGATTCCAGCCAATGTATTCCTTTTGTCCGGTAGCTGTAGTAGTTTTTGAGATATGGGATTGGGGCTCTTCTAGAGGCTGGCCATAATATATATATATTATATATATATATATTATATATATATATTATATATATATATATATATAAATTATTATATATAATATATATATATATATACATATATATATTATATATATATATATATATATATATATATATATATATATATATATATATATATATATATCGTTTAGCCATGTGATCTTAAAAAAAAATTAATTGTGGAAATTTCTCATGAGATTCAAAACCTAGGGGGGGGCCATGGCCCTACCCTGCCCCCCCATAACGGCGCCCATGAATTTCTGGCTATTACATCTGGGTTTGTACATCCTGATAATATGTGCCTGTGGTAAATGTAAAAGTTCTAGTTGCATAGTTCTCATTTACTGGCGCAATAGCTGTGAACGATGCATGATTAAAATGACCGTACATTTGTTGCATATGGATATTTTTTTCACGTCTCTTTGTTCAGATATTGCATCATTGAGAACTAGTGTCAAAGAGTGTAAAAAGCAAGGTAATTCCTGGAATCCTGCTTGGGTAACTCCTGCAGCCATATTAGGTGACGTTATCCCTACTATTATAACATGGAATTTATTAGCAGGAATATGGATGTCTTCCAATAAAATTTTGAGACAAATCACTCTAATATTTAGCATGCTGTGTTGGAGATACGTGAAAAGGTGGAACCTCGAAGGATAGCATTATATTCAATAGCTCCAATTATTACAAGCCTACCAGGCAAATATTTCACTGCTCACTTACGAGTTCCAGCGGTTATAGTAATTATTCAAAACAGATATACATAACATGACTAACGAAAAATTGCCAAATGTCTGCCTCACCATGACTGTCTGAAAATCCTTAACATGATATCTTAGGCTCTACGTAAATATTCGCCGCTCAATCCAATTTTCTTTAATTAAATAGAATTAAGGAAGAACTGAAATTAAAAAATCAATACGGCAGACTTCGAAATATTGTTTTTGAAATATCATAAAGATCAAATAAAAATTATTTTCAGATTGCATACCAAAGAATCGGCCAAAGAATCGATACAATTTTGCCGATTCCGATTCCGATTCCTGAAAAACAGCCGATTCCTCCGATTTCCGATTAATCGTCCCATCACTAATATATATATATATATATATATATATATAATATATATATATATATATATATATATATATATATAATATAATATATATAATATATATATATATTAGATGTATGTGACATCCGCATCCGCATAAAATTACAATCCGCATCGCAACCAAATCTTCTGGAAACATCCGGCACCACATCCCATTTCACACTTCAACGACATCCGCATCCGCACTTTTTGTCATGAGGATGCGGATGATATATATATATAGGAACTCCTCCTTTAAAGGGTAGTTAACGATAAATATATCGAAACGACAACAATGTAATCGGATGTTTTTTTTCGATCTATTTCAAGGCAAAAGTGCCGAGAAAGTTGCCAAGAGTTTTTTTTTTTTTTTTTTTTAAAGGAAACACCAAACATTAAATAGAAAAGAAATTTTAAAAGAGTTCAGGGGTTCTCTCGGCTTCGACGGGGGGGACTTCTGTCCCCCCCTCTGTTTCCCTCCGTCGCTCGAGCCCCCTTTAATAAAGAATAAAAAAGAAAAATTATAAAAAAATTTAACATATAAAAATTAACATTGATAAAAAAGCAACTTGTGGAAACTCTTCGGGATGTTCTATTGGTGGTTTAGCTAACAAGTCACACTGCAGGGAATTGTGGGAAGCATGAGCAGTCAGCAGAGTTCTGCCGCACTTCTGCGATCTGAAATTTTTTGTAACAATATTGTTTTATTTTCATTTATCTATCTATTTGTTATTATTAATTTGAACAAAATATTTTAACTTAAATTATTAATTTTATATCAAATTTATTTATTTTTCAATTTCTTTTTAATTATATTAAATAGCAGCTTCTAATTCATTTTTTAATGAAATAAAATTATAGGACACAGACATGTTAAACACTCGTAAAATAATATCCTACTAAATACTGTTGACGCATGCGCTAACAAAAAACACTGTAGGGTTCGCATAGGGTTCGGAGATATTTCGATATCATGACTATTTATCTAACTTCCTTTTAAAGGAGTAGTGCCTTAATAATGTTTATTTTTATTTAAACTTTCGTTTATATACAATATGAGATATTATATACTATTACTATATATATATATATTATTATAGTATATATAGTATAGTATATATTATAGTATATAATACAGTTTCCATATACATCAATTAAAATAGTTTTGTGTTTTTTCTTTTTAATCTTTTCACAGTCTTTGTAATATTATTTGTAAATGAAAAGGTTGATTTTGTTTTAAAAATTTCTCTGGGAGAGGAAGGAGAAAAACTTATTTTTGAAGGCATATGTTACCTCATATAAAATTTTTGGTATTAGAGATTATGAACTTCAAAGTTCAAGAGCATAATTTGTTGCAAGCACTTTCTGAGATGGGTGGAGCGTTGGGGAAAGTAGTATGGTCGGATGCCAAAGCGAGTTGGTCCTCTTCAGCATCCTGGGAAACACTTAAAAACTTCATTTAAAGGCCAAAACTTCTC
>JABUQX010124589.1:15000-17500 GCA_015478945.1 Trachelipus rathkii | reverse complement strand
TTTTAGGTTTTTATTTTATTCTGATGTTCATCTCGAATTTGAATGGTTGTTAAGATGTGGGTAATGAGTGAATGGATTTTAGTTTAACGTGTATTTCTTTTCTATGCAATAATTTGTACTGTGACTTTTAATATAGATTGTTTAAAGTGTTTCTAATTACTCCTTCTTTATCCTCTGGTGTTGTTTTAAAAGACTGTTTATATAATAAAAATTAGGAGTGAAAACCCTCCTCAATAAGTAACGCTGTTAAAGTGAGAGCCTTTATACAACTAAAATATTAAGAGGTGAGAATCCTCATTTGCAAGAGTATTTTACTTCATTGTGTCATTTAAGAATAGGCATCTGATATCGAAAGACTTTAAGCGGGTTGTCCCGCCGATGAGTTCCATAAAGGTGGGGGAAGAACTCATTAGCTTCACCACCATTAGCTGGTATAAGTCGTCAAAGGAAGGACCTTCAGGTACGCAATTAAAACATTCATCGTAGTTGATACAGAACCTAAAACAGAATAGTTGAGTAAGTGAATAAAGAAGAAAGGAGAATAAAAATAGCACAAAGGAAACTAACGACAACAAGAGGAAGTAAAAATAACCATACTTGCGCCCTTGATGCCAGGATTGAAAAATCCACGAACGAAAGAATCTTCTGATAGAGAATTGGATTGCTGTCGAAGAAGCAAATAAATAAAATACGCAGTCGGATTAGAAAAAAGTAGTAGATTATAAACAGTCTTAATAAAGAGGATAATTAGTTGCTAATTAAAGGTCATAAACAGTACATTATTAGGGCATAGATTAGGGTACTAACTTAACTAATTTCCCTTACGCAAAACCCAAAAAGATCGACGAGCTCAATCACTCCAGCGCCAAAAACAATTTCGTCGACGAGCAGAGAACACAGGAAAAGGAAGACCTCCCGATAACAAAATTGATTCGGTGTAAACACAGGAATCAATAAAAAGATAAGTTCCAAAAGGACGTATCAGTAAATTTATAAATTTATGTAATTACTAAAAAACAAAAATTTAATAATTAAAATATAAAAAATAATTACTTAATTAACATAGAATTGATTAAAGCATAATTAATTTTAAAAAAAAAAGTATTTTTAAAAAATAAGTAGTTTGATTGTTTGTTTGTGTGGATAAAGGGAGGGAAAAGAATATAGAAGCATAGGGCATCTAATAATTTTATTTCCTTAACAAACCCTTTTTATTCCGGTATTCGGATTTGTCGAGAGTAGAGGTAATATATATATATATATATATATATATATATATATATATATATATATATATATATATATATATATATATATATATATATATATATATATATATATATATATATATATATATATACGCCTTCGTACAAATCCGCATACACAAAGTGTACAGGAATAGGTTGTGTGTACCAAAAAGAAAAATAAGTAAAGAACAAAACTACACATGCATGATTTCCTCCCAGCGCAACCATACACGCACACAACAGCTACCTCACGTTTGTTGACGCCACCCCGTCTAGACAGGTGAAAAGCGGAAGGAAAGTCACCCCCCACAGATCGGCATCAGCAAGGTAGCCTTCATTTTTGGTATATATGCAATTATATACATGAAAATGAAAGTGCATTAGAGTTTTTTTTTAATTATTGATTTTTTAATTTGATAATTGCTTTAATATTTTTAAAATTACTGATAACAAAATTTTTATATAATAACTTCATCTTAAAAAATTTAAAAATCTAATTATATATATATATATATATATATATAATATATATTATATATATATATATATATATATATATGTGTATGTGTCTATTGCGTATATAAATAATTAAAATATAATATATATATATATGTGTGTGAGTAAGTGGCTATTGCGTAAATAAGTGTGTTTAAAGGAGCGTAAACGAACACACATGTCTGTATAAATATACACATCCAAACATACGCACAGAGAGGCAAGGGAGGAGAGAACGTGCCGTTTTGACAAAACTCAGTTGCGCGATCAAGGATCAAGGACAACTGGCCCTCGCTCAGCCACACGTTAAAAATAAAAAGGGAAAATTCTTTCTCTTTTATTTTTCATTATTTCTTTTATAGCAAACAGGAATTGATTGGATTTAAAGTTGTGTTATGTGTATTTAATTAATTGCAGAACAGGAACTGCTTTTGTTTAATTATCATTTTAATTGACTTTTAATTTTCTTAATTAATATAATTAACAAAAGGAAAACCCAATCAATTCCACATATATTTTAGCATTGATAATCATAAAATATAGATATATATATATATATATATATATATATATATATATATATATATATTTTTTATTATTATAATAATTAAATTATTTAATTATTTATTTTATTATTAATAATTATAATATATATATATTATATATGATATATATATATCATATATATATTATTATATTATTATATATATTATATATATTATATTATAATATATATATTATATTATAGGTATACATGT
>JABUQX010124589.1:5000-10000 GCA_015478945.1 Trachelipus rathkii | reverse complement strand
TGTAGGATAGAATATTAATAGATAACGCGATAAATGTATAGGTTGAGATCCGTCGATAGATAGGTCAAATAGAAGGGGTGATACAGATTAGAGAGATGAAAAGGTATCAATATTCAGTATAAGAGAGTCTCTCGACATATGACCTCTCGCGGAAATAAATACTATACTGCGCACTACACTCCAAGTCTTCTGGGTCTCTTGTTTTCTCTTTTATCACCTCATATAGATCTTTAATCATTTTTAATTTATATAACTAATCACATATATCTATATAATCACTATATCTATACTCATATATAAATATATATATATCTAACTTACACACTCTCTCTCACTATCTCTCTATCTCTCTCTCTTCTCATTTCTTATTCTCTCTCTCTTACTCTCTTCATCTCTCTCTCCTATCTCTCTTAAACATATATAATATATATATAATAATAATATATATATTATAATATATATAATATATATATATATATTATATATAATATAATAATTATATATATATTATGTATTTAATTATGTCATCTGTACATGTCATTTTGCGGAAAATGACATCTATTTCGGTCAAATACCCAATATATATTTTCTTTAATTTTATGAATAAGTATACAATTTAATAAATACTTGAGTAGTATTATAGAACATTTTCACATTTATTAGTATTTATTCTTACAATTTTTATATTAAAAAGACCATAGTATACTGAGATTAATAATATCATCACAATTCTGTTAGGACTCATATGACTCAAATAGATAAGAAATTCATGTTATTATAACACAAGCAAAAGAAGTACTCACAATACTATGAATTACAGGTATATCACTATATAATAGGGAAATAACCGGTAGGGTTTGTGTCTATTAGAGATTGCTTGAAGGTACTATATCACGTAGATTTGGGAGAAAGTGATGTATATATATATACCATAAGTAGTATTTCTTTTATTTGATTTTATAAAAAATGGATTATTGTAGAAGCATAGTAATTTAGTATATATAATACTATATATATGCATCTTCTAGCAAATAGATAGGACTAACATATAGTGAGACTCCGAAAGCCCGTCATTATAGAAAGAAGTAGAGTAGTAATAGGTAAATTATAGTGTAAGAGGTCATGATAAGATGAAGAAATATTTATATGAATACCATAAGATAGAAAATTTAAATTGAAAAAAGATAGGTTTTGCACAACTAGTTATACTGTCTATCGTTTTTTTTTAAATCGGATATATATATATATATATATTTATAATATATATTATATATATATATATATATATTATTATATATTATATATATATATATAATAAATATTATATATATCTATATATATATATATATATATATATATTATATATATATATTATATATATATATATATATATTATATATATATATATATAAATATTATTATATATATATGAAGTATCAGATAAATTTGGATATATAAAGGTATTCTTTTTATGTAATTATATATATATTTATATATCATGTATCTTTTGAGTGTATAATATATATAACTACTACACCTAGTATTGGAGATTAAGGATGATAAAGATCACAATTTGTAAGATTGTATTTTCAATTAGGTACTATTGCTAATATCTTTGTCACTATGCCTCATCATGAATTTTTTCCCTTATCTAATATATTAAAATTTATACCTATATAATAAATTAGGCTATACCAATGTTATTTCAAAAGTTAATGTAATTACTGCATGATGTATATCTACGGTTAATAAACAACTCGTAAATATACACGGTCATATCTTGTTATGGTATTTCACATTTTTTTGTAAATAAAAACAAATGTTATGCTTATGTATAGTTTGTTGTCTCTCAACATATTTAGGTACTCGAGAGCAAATAATGAGCTTGGATAGACGTCCTACTTTAGCTAAGTCTAGCATGTTAGATCCAGGTTGTCACCGTGGCGAAATGATTTGCACAGGAGGAAGGGTAGATTTCTACAGAGACGGATACACAGCAAGTTTAGGAGGCCTTGATGGAAATAATCCTATAACAGAAAGTAGATGTACATAAAATATTCATAGGAATATTTCGTGTATCTTTTACGTTGTCACTAGTCTGTACAATCTCGCAGTATTTAGTTGCTTTTTATAGTCGGGATTTTAGGTAATTGGATAAGTTGCACTCGTGATTAGGATTCTTATACGGGTCCTGTCTCATTAACGCGGCACCATGTATATCATCATCTATGCTATAATTCTCCCTATGATATCTTCACTTATGTAGCCAGTTATGAAATAAGCTCATCATTTCACAGAGACACGACTACATCGAGTATCAGTTCTCACAGTATGGATGAGACTCTGAGATGATAGTAAACCTTGGTATAAATAGCAGATTAAATTTGGATAGATAAGTAATCCACCTCCGGAGAAAAAATAAGCAGGGAAAAGTATAGGGAATTTATTGTGTTCTTAAACGTTATCGTAGCTCTTATTTAATATTTCTCTCTTTAGAGAGAAAGAAGTCCGCAAGGAACGCAAGACTATTGATCGGCATATCGCATCGAGAAGAGCAGGAGCGTCGCATCACTATACGTCGATCTTAATTGAAACTGTTTAGTACGGATAAGCATGAAAATAACTATTGCCAAAATCTCTATCAAGGCTTATATTTGTACCAAAAAGGGCAAGCCTTGCACCAAAACAAACATCAGCTATAAGTTTGTTGATTAAAATGTATGTGAGTATATTATAAGGTACTCTAGTCACATTCCCTCGCCCAAGGAACTTCTAGTCGGTAGAATTAAAGATATCTAAATGATGCTCCTTATATATAGCCTATCTGATGGTACCTATAGTAAGTGGAAGAATAGTAGTGCTTAATATTATAATATAATAGCTTACTTATAGTTTTTAAGTATATGATCTCATAGTAGTATGAAAGTTATAAAGGTGATATACAAACCATTAATCTACTATATATTACTCACCTAATAAGTTATTGATTCTCTGGGGTTGAACTTTTGTGCTTCGGATACATCCAACTTGGTCCAAATTGAGGGTATAAACTTAGACTTAATAATGACGAGTGTGATAGTTTGATCACAAAAAATCTAATTTTGCATATACCTTACACAATGTTAGTGAGGAGGGCTCCCAACTTTAAGGTATTTGTATTACCCAGGGATTTTTAGACATCCTTTTGGTGAAACATATATTTGTATCAGTTATGAATTACTTTATATGCTTTGTTTCTCAAAAATTTGGTTTTAACCTACTAATTGAGTCACGCTATTTCTGTTCATTTCAGATTCCTAGACTATCGAGCTCGTTATGAGAATAAGTCCTGTGTAGTGGAAGTGTTTATTTCTATTATTGCAGACGTATCATGGCAATGTGCAACAATGCATTGACTATTACTTAGTTGCTTTAGGCATATTTTTTCGCGAGTGTTAGCCTCTCTATCAACCACCACACTTGTCGATGAGATAATCAGTCTATTTACATATACTTGGTCACTGTAGTTGAGATCATATATTTAAGTGAATATAGAACAGAGATATAGCATTTGCGAGAAGTAGTATATTCCAATCGAGACTGATGCGCATGTGTTCCTGTAGCGCACTCAGTAGACTAGGGAAAAGTTAGGTAGAGCGTTTAGCAGAAAGAATTAAAGGCAAATGATTCATATAAAGCAGGAAGATACACATTCGCACACAAAGAGATAAGTAATTAGTATAATCGTAGGACGTGTGAAAGCTGAAGAGGAAACATGAATAAGATGAAATCGTCAGATATTGGTGTGATTGGATAGTATACAATGAGAACTTCAAAACAATCTTCTTATACAGTAAATATCAACTAGATAAAAACTAAATATTCACGATTTTCTCGTCTCTTCTTGTGCCATTTAGGTAGTTTGTTCTTATTGCGTGTCTCAGGTTGTTATTTCATATAAAATGGTATAAGTTGAACGTAAACATGTCCAAATGTCAGAAGGAAGTGAGGGTATCCAATGGCAATTTTGGCTTGAATCAATTGAAACACTTTCAAGACGCATGCTCTCAGGAAAGCGTGGACAAGGAATAGCACACGCACGCACACAAGAGAGAGTGGAAGAGGGAAACAGGTAAGGCATGGTGTGAAATCATTTGATAGTGAGACACTAAAGATAGCGGCACACACACTCGCTCGTAATGTCAGTTTGAATTATCAGTGCAGTGAGAGTGATGTGCTAATGGATAGAATGCTTTTTCCTTATGAAATCAGAAAGAAGCAGATGGTCTACCTGAATCTACTAGTAAAGCAGTATGAGACTCCTGACTCATAGCTCTCTAGGCGCGAAGAATTAGAGATTGGCACTCGAGCTCATGTTTAGTGTGTCGGTCAACGAGAGGACTCGGACTCTCGATGTCCATAAAAACGAAGTGGATGTTTTTGATATATCGTCCAAGTAAAGTTACAACGCCAAAGAAAATACTGGAGAGACAAACAGTCAGAGGAGCATTTGCTGCAACACAGAGTATGGTCTGCATTGGTTTCGATGGAAAAATAGATGAACACTTGTCAATACTGGAGGTGTGCGTAGAAAAGTTTAGAAAGACACTACGTGCTAAGTGTCATTTCCCAGATGCATGTTTACTCGATCACGTTAGTCCTAATCAGGAAGATCTGAGATGTATTTAATGAATTCTGGGTATAATTTGAACGAACCAGATCTACAGAGACTTTAAAGGCAGTGTTTTGCGATGGTAACTCCTGTTGAAATCGGGTAACAAGAAATGGAATAATCACACTGTTGGAGTTACACATCTTAAAAGACCACTTCAGTGGCTCATATGCATGTTGCATTTTAAATGAACTGCCACTCAGGAAGTTATTTAGTGTTGTTGATGGGAAGAAAACTGGCCCATCGTCCATGAAGGACCTATAACCAAACTGCTCTCATTTGATCCTCAGACCAAACCCATCATTATTTTCAACCAATTCCAGGCTCTGTAGTTGATGTTGCCTGAAAC
>JABUQX010124589.1:0-2500 GCA_015478945.1 Trachelipus rathkii | reverse complement strand
TTACTCCAGTTTTAGCTCAAACCGTCTCAATGTTGGAGCTGGAACCTTCGCTTCTGTTAAGGATATTCTTACCTGCCTTTTAATCATTCTGCCTCAAACTTCATAATCCCTCTCCAGAACTCTCCACAGCTTCCCTGTGGGTACAGAACATATGTTTTTCTTCAAGTTATGAAGACGATATATGCTTCTACCCATGTCTTTTCCTGTATCATTTTTAATGCAAACATTAAATCTGTAGTACCTTCTACACATCTTACCCATAATGCTCTTCACCTAATCTGGATCTATTTTTTTATCTTAATTTTTTTTCTTATATTCTTTCATATAACTTCGTAATGTGATCCATTAGTGAGATTCCTCTATAATTTTTACAATTTCCTGCGTCCCCCTTACTATTATAAATGGGAACTATTATTGACCTTCCCCAACCTTCCGGCACTCTACTCTCCACCCAACACCTTGTTCAGACATCTCAGATCAAGGCTTTCCGCCCCTTCTCCACCCCTCCTTCAGCACTCAATATTTAATCCCCATCCCTCACCAGGAGTTTTTCGCTCTTCTTTTCCTTTAACGCTCCTCAAATTCCCCCCCGTTATTACCTCCTCCTCTTCTCCTTCCACGTTTCTCTGGTCCTCCTCCTCTCTCTCCCTTTCCTCTTCCGGCTGCACTTCCACATTCAACAACTCATCAAAGTACTCTATCCACCTTTTGTTTTTTTATTCCTCCGGGCTTTACCAATGATTTTCTCTACATTTTTGTCGTTAGATATTCATACTCTACTCTTCTCTCCTCTATACGTTCTTGCCAATCTTAAAATCTTCTTCTTGCTTTCCTTAATATTATCCATCAGTTCCTTTGCTAGCTTTTCAGCCACCTCCTCCTTTGCCTCCTCTTCACTCTCCCTCCGTTTTCATTTTCTTGCTTCCAAGGTAAAACAGCTTAGATTATAATATATATATATACTATATATATAATTAAATATATATATATATATATTATATATATATATATATATATATATATATATATATATATATACTATATATATATATATATATAATATATATATAGTAATATATATATACAGAAATCGAAATTCAAAATTACAATTATTCCAATAAACTCCCATGATAAATTATTCAATAAATATTTATTTTTATAGCGCCTTTTAAAATCAAATGTGAGAAAACATCCTAACATCTCTTCATTTTCAAAAAGAGGATGCGAATGCTGATGTGCGCTTAAGTGAGGATGCGGATGTCAATTTTAGGTTGCGGATGTTCGCAAGTGCGAATGTGGATGCGGATCGGTCCTATGTCGCGGTCACATATATATATATATATATATATATATATATATATTATATATAATATATATATATATATTATATATATATATATATATATATAATATATATATATATTATATATATATATATTATATATATATATATTATATATTATATAATTATATATATAATCATTCTTTTTCTTTCTTTTCTTTATCTTCCTCTTTGCAGACTGGGGGTAAGGTGCGTGTCATGCATCGGAAAGAAAAGCAGTCGAAGAATTGACAAAGTCGAAAGGAAAGCCAGCCCTTACCGCCCCTTCTGCACCATTAATTAGTGAGACTCGTCACAGAAGAAAAATCCAGCTAAGAGCTTCAGGGATCGCGACGGAACCCTCACTATGTAAATCGTCAATGTAAGGGTTCATCTCTGGCCAGGTGGGCCACAACATGCCCCTCACCAAATCCCGCCATTCACTCCTTTTAATGCACCTTTCTTCCGCCTCTGCCAAACTCACAGTTTCTCTCCTTCAGAACATTCGTTTCACCGACTTCAATCCACTTTCTCTTGGTCTCCAGCCGGTCGGTTCCAACACACTCGCCACTATACATCCGCTTAACCAACCGACTATCATTCATCCTTTCCACATGACCAAACCATCTCAACATACTTTCATTTATTCTCTCATTTACCCCTTTCTTCACACCACACAACTCTCTAATACGCTCATTTCTCATTATCAATTTCCTTCTCACAACTAGTATGCCCTAAGATCTGTCCATCTGACACATTGAACTTTAGATCTATACTTTCTTATTCCAGATCCATAGTCTCACACTATACAATAACACAGGTACAACATACCTCATTTAAGACTCTAGCGCACTCAAGACTTAGTCCCTTTACATTCACCCACGATTTAATTGCACCAGCAACCTTCCTGCCATTCACAACTTTCCTACTACACTCTGCATCATCCGTTCCCTTCTCATCCAACACATACCCTAAATATTTAAACTCAGACACTTGCTCCAGTGCTCACATCTAACATAACTTCACACTAGGACTGTCCTCACTCACAACATAACCTTACTCTAATCTACATTTACTTTCAACCCCTCCTTTTACACAAACTGCCAAATCCTCTACTATCTCTCAAACTCTCTTCAATTTGCCACACAGAACCAATCATCCTCATATAATAGTAGGCAA
>JABUQX010124588.1:5000-12919 GCA_015478945.1 Trachelipus rathkii | reverse complement strand
TTATAAGTGCAGGGTGGAAGATCATTAATAAAAAGTAGAAATAAAGTAGGAGATAAGACAGAAACCTCTGAGGAACACACTATTGACAGAAAAGTAAGAAGAAGTCGCCCCATCAAACAAACAGCGATATTGAGCGATTTGAAAGAGAACTAGACATAAGTAAGCAAAAGAGAAGGAGGAACCAAAGGAGGGGCTTGGAGAGCAGTGACGCGTGCCATACCCCGGTCAAAATGCTTTGGATATGTCAAGCGCCCACGCAAGTAAGTCTCCCCGTAGTTCCTAAGGCCGGAAAACCATAAATCAGTAAAGATAGGAAAGTATATCGCCAGTAGACCTCGAGCGCCGAAAGCCGTACTGGCGATCGGAAAGAAGTGAATGAGATTCCAGAGGATCTAAGAATTGAGAGTTGAGAAGAGTTTCAAAGATCTTAGGTAGAATACAGGTAATACAAGTGAGAGCTTATAGGGCGATAGTTTGAAGGATCAGAGCGGCTTCCTTTTTTCGGGAATAGGGTGGACATGTGCGTGCTTCCAACACTGACGGAAAGTGTTAGTATTGAGACATAGAAATATAGTTGAACGAGTGGCGGGAATAGCACGGAAGCACACTCCCTCAAAACACCGGGAGGAATGCCATCCGGGCCACCCGCCTTCCTAAGGTTTGGTAGATTTCAGGAGCCCATGCAACCGATCGAATGTAATCACAGCAAAGGCATAGGACACCTGAGAGGAGAAGGAGGAGAGGAGGGAATGCCAGAATCGTCCAGGGGTGAGGTTAGAGAAAATAGGGAGGCCGAAAGAGGATTGACCTTTCAGTTGGGAAATTAGCACAGAACCATCAGAACGAATAAGAGGAGGAAAGACAGATTTAAAGAAGTTGTTATTAGACATGTTTTTGGCAAGAGGCCAGAAAGATTTGTCCGTAGGAGAACAAGGAGGTTAGCGCACTTCGTTTGATGAAAGCCCGCTTGCTCGTCGAAGAGTATCCCTGCAACGATTCTAGCAGAATGAAAAATTAGCGAAGAGTGAATAGGAGAACGAGGAATTTCCACTCCCGATACGCCACGTCTCTAGCCTGGATGGCCAGAGAATCAAGCACGATCGAACCATGGATGTTGAGGAGAGAAAGTTTTAGTCGAAGAAGGAATGAACCTGCTCATCCCATCACGATTACAGCTTCCACCTTATCGGCAGAAGTTGAAGCGTCAACAGAGACAAAGCAGTCATTC
This sequence comes from Trachelipus rathkii, assembly GCA_015478945.1. Taxonomy (NCBI): domain Eukaryota; kingdom Metazoa; phylum Arthropoda; class Malacostraca; order Isopoda; family Trachelipodidae; genus Trachelipus; species Trachelipus rathkii. Next base: position 11,691 of record JABUQX010124588.1, on the reverse strand, counting down.
CCAATTACAGTTAGGGTAGAAGCAACGCAAGGCCCCAATCGGCCCGATCAAAGTGCAGAAAAAACGCGGTAGGGCAGGATGGAGCTGGTGGAGAGAAAGTATTAAAGATTAAGGAATATTAAGGTTGTGCGTCAAGATTACCAAATAGGAGCGAAGTGGTGTAGTTTATAGAGAGAAGGATAGTGTGAAAACATAGTCAAGTGTGTTCAAGAATTTGGTTGGGATCGATCCGGAATGTTGTTGTGGGTTCTTTTTAGTTGCTCCAGAATCGTGAGAAGTGCTAAATGATTCGGCCTCTCCCCACCTAAAATCAATATGAGAGGAACCCAACCATTCAGTTTTGTGTACATTGAAGCCCCTCAAATAGAGGACTCAGTATTTGATGAGAAGATAAAACAGTCTCGTGAGAAGTAGTAGTAGTAAGGGTATCAAAAAAGGGCGTGAAAATCTGTTCGTGTTAGGAGAACAGAAGCAGAAGCACAAGATTATTGTAGTAGAAGAAGAAAGATTGTTAAGCCACAGAACATCGAAGTTAGGAGATCGAGATTCTCTAGACGTGTTACAGGATTATTGTAGTTTACATAGGCACATACTTCCACCCATTAGACGAATTATGAAATAAGTTATAGTTGGACACATTAAACGAGTTAGAGGATGAATTCCTGAGCCATCTTGGTCTCAGACAGGAGCAAAAGTTTAGGTAGATTAGAGAGTGGTATTCCACGGAAGCAGAGTTAAGATTGCAACACGGATGTAGCAAATCGATAGTTAAGCCGCGGCTGCGGGCCAAATCTGCCATCTTGCAGAGCACATACAACAACCACAGACAACAGACAAAACAATGCGGCACAAAAAAAAAACAAAAAAAAAACAGACAAACGTGAAATCAGGTTAAAATTATTCACAAACTAAACCCAAATTTAAAACCGTAAATGCTAAAAAGCTAAAATCGTTGATTTACAGGTAAAGTATTAAAATAGGAAGAAATCTTAAGAGTTAAAAGACACTAAGCGCTTCACTTGACCCCTATTAAATTCACCAATTAAAAAAGTAAATAAAATTGTTTAAAACATTAAAACCTAAATTAAAAAGTTAAGTGCCAAAATAATAAAAATCAATTTTTAAACACTGTGAAGAGAAATTCAAATTCATAAACAAGTAGTAATCTTTAAAATAAACCTACGGTACAGTCACTTGAAAAAAAGAAAAAAAGAAAAGAAAAAAATTAAAAACATAGACTTATCGTTTTAAAGACCTCGTAGTAGACTTACTTAAAACGGATAAAATGTATCAAAGTAGTAAGATTAATAAAATTTCCAAATAAAAAAAACAAAAAAGTTTGAAACATACACACTTAATTCAAAACAACACAAAACAACACGACAATAATATATATATATATATATAATATATCTATAATTATATATAAATATATATATATATATACTATATTAATATATATATAGATAATATATTATATATATATATATATATATATATAATATATTATATTAAAACGTTCTCCCAGAGAAAACTTCATACGACCTGGGTCCCATCGAGAAAGGTCCATGGGTTCACGGTCTAACGACTATTCGCTGGCTGACCGGCCTATATAATCGCGTAGGTAGATTGGCAGTTGAGCCGGGTAACCCGGCGCAGGCAATTGTGCCACTGTCCCTGGACTCTCGGAGATATAGGACACCAAGGGCCACAAATCTGCTCCACGATCCAAGAGATGGTATCACTCAAAACATATCAGCGGATGAGGTAGACTGAGGAACGAAGAATAGAAGTTTTGTGCTCTTCTATAATGGGAAAAGCTTACCCGTAATTCGCAATAACCTGTCGCCCACCGTATGAGTCCTGGTGGAACTGTGGCGGTTAATAGGCCTCAAGTATCTCTCGCGTGACCGGTCTGGAACCTGGCCCTCTCGCTTGCCAAGCGAGTCTCTACACTGAGCAAGGAGCCGCTACCCAACAGATATATATACGTATTATCATATAAATAGTTATATATATTTATATATATATATTATATCATATATTATATATATAAATAGTTATATATATATATATATATATATATATATATACTAAAATATATATATACTCAGATATATTGGAATGAGAGAAACCGGTTCTTTAACAACTACGCTTGAAAACGTTCTTTTTTGGGTACTGTGGATGCCTAGTAATCGTAGAGCGTTCGTATTGTTAAACTCTGCGACGCGAGAGTCCAATGTTGTCGAATCCCGCTGATGAGAGAAAATAATAAAATCTCCTTTGACTCATTAAGTTTCAAATTTTAATTTAAAAATCTAAATACACACAAGACTAATATGAGTCAAAGGAGATTTTACTCTCCATCAGCGGGAACGATTAACATTGACTCCGTGTCGAAGAGTAACAATAGCCAAATGCTCACAACCACTAGCCATCCCAATCGTCCCCCAAAAAAAGAACGATTTCAAGCTAGTTTTAAAGCACCCGTTTTCTCATCCCATTAATGCTGAGTATATTAAATAGATATAATATAATATAATTATATATATATATTATATATATATATATGATATATATATAATATATATAGATATATATATATATACTATATATATATGATGAGCGCTCCTTAGCTCGTGGTAAGCACTCGCTGGCAAGCGAGATGGGGTCAGGTTCAAAACTGGGGGAACTCATCGTAAGTTCTTCGAGATGTATATATATATATATTATATATATTTATATATACATTATATATAATTTATATACTATACTATATATATATATATATATATATATATTTATATTAATATATTATATAATTTATTATTTATATTTACATATATATATAATATAGTATATACTATAAATATATATAATTATAGTATATATATATATATATATTAATATATATATATATATATTAATTAAGTATATATATATATATAATATAGTTATATATTTTATTATATTATATATATAATTATAATATATAATATATAATATATTATTATAATATTATATATAAGTATATATATATACATATATATATAGGTATATAATTATATATATAATAATATATAGATATATATAATAATATAATATATATATAATAAATATATATATAAATAATATAATAAATATATATAATATATTAGATATATATTATACATATATATATATATATATATATATATAATACTATATATATATATATATATAATATATAATATAGTATATATATATACAAATATATATATATATATATTATAGATATATATATATATATAATATATAATATATATAATATAATATATATATATAATATTATATATTATATATATATATAGTAACCGTATATATTATATTATATATATATATATAATATATTATTTATAATATATAATATATATATATATAAAATATATATATAGATTTTATATATATATATAATATATATATACATATATATTATATAATATTATATTTATTATATTATGATTGCACACTTTTTTCCCGTTGAAGCGGGAGGTAGTGGTACGTACAGCCTCTCTCACTCACACCCCCCTCATCTCGCCCCCACCATCTCCTCCACCGCCACTCTATCCCTCCTCGCCAACACCCTACCCTCTTCCTCCCTCATCCCTCCTTCCTCCAGCATCTCCTTTATCCCATCCCACCTCTTCCTCCCCCTTTCCTCTCCTCCTATCCCCTCCCCATCCCTCCCAAACTTTCCTAACCACTCTCTGTTCCTCCCTCTCACCAGGAGATGCCCAACCATCTTAACATTCCCCTTCTCCGCTCTCTGTCCCACCAACCCATTTTCCCCATCACATCCTTCCTCACACCACCCTATATCCTAATCCTCTCCCCTTCTTACTAATCCCACAAACCGCTTCTCAAACCCCTTAATCTAAATACGTTGCCAAGCTTCTATCCTGACCTGGCATTCAACCCCCACGTTCCACACCCATACAACACCGTGGTACACAAAATTTTTTCAAAACAATCATACTTATCTAACTTTCTGTGAATAAAAATCCCCCCCTTTCCCAACCTTCTCTCAGACCCACTCCTATTTTAAACCACTCCCATTCTATGTTTTATCTCCTCCTTCATCCCTCCCCCTTACCCAAATCCATTCCTAAATATCTAAAAATCTTTACTTCTTCCAGAACTACACCCCCCACTCGAACCTCTAACCCCTCCCCTCCTCACTTTCCTCCTCCTCAACACTAACACTTTACTCTTACCAGGATGTTGATTTTAAGCCCTTTTGTCGCACATTCTCTCAAACCCTCACAAATAACCTCACCCTTCCGCGCCGTCTTCGCACACGTAGGACAGTCATCGATCCGCAAACAGAATAATGGTTCATTCCCTCTATCAATCTATTCCCATTTGTCAATTTCCACCCCCCTCCCCTCGCTCGACCAATTCCTCTGCAAACACTCTCCATAAAAAAAATGAATAGCCACGGCGACATTACACACCCCCTGCCTCAGTCCTCTCGCCACCCCAAACATCTCACTCTCCCCTACCTAAGCACTCTCACACCACATCTACATTCTTATAAAATGCGCCTGATACGCTTTAACCTAATTTACCCCCACTCCATAATTTCCTCCTGAACACCCCCACAATTCACCTCTTTTACACTCATCATTATGCTTTTCTAAATCTAAAAAAACACCGCATACACTTCCCTTATCCTCTCAAGACTTTCTTCCACAAGGGCATCTTTAGTGAAACACTTGAATCCACACCAACCCCTCTTCGCCTCCCTAAACTCTTTTCTTCCCCCATTCTTCCTTCGATAAAAACCCTCTCACTCTCTCCAATCAGTATTCTACCATCACCTTTCCCTACCACACTTAAAGACATATTACCTCGTATTAATCCACATTCCATTCCTATCCCCTTCTCCCCTTATACAGGGATACCAAACAACCATCCTCCCAATCCTGCGGTAACACCACTCCTCCAACATATATTATAAAACCTATACAGCCATTCCTCCACCCCTATTACACCTTTGTAACCATTTCCAGGCTCACACAGTCAGACCTGCGGACTTCCCTTTTTTTCCTTTACCCAAGGCCCAAATAATTTCCTCCATTTGTATTTCATCCTCCCCCTCCCTCCCCAATACATTCCCCATCCCCACCTCATGCAAATCTTCCTCCCCCCCCCCCCCCCCCCCCCCCCCCCCCCCCCCCCCCCCCCCCCCCCCCCCCCCCCCCCCCCCCCCCCCCCCCCACCCACTCCCCCATCTCCTCCCTTAATCCTCTCCCCCATACCCCTCCTTCTTCTTCCTTTTTTATTTACTTCTTGCCAAAACATCTTAGCTTCCGATTCAAAATTTTCCGTCACTTTTCTACACCATTCATCTTTTGCTCTTCTCTTCGCCCTCTCCACCGCCCTCTTTGCTTCCACTCTAACCCTTCTATATTCCTCCCAGCTTTCCTCTCTCCTACTTCCCAACCATTTCACATAAGCCTCCTTTTTCCTTTTCACCACCTCCTTCACCTCCTCACTCCACCATTACTCCCTTTCCTTCTGCTTGCACCCACCCTTTTTACTCCACATACCCTTCTAGCCTCTTCACATACTGCCTCCTTAAATCTCGTCCACTCCCCCTCCACCTCCCCCATTCCCGTCCCTCTCACGTCTCTCCACCTATCCTCCATACCTCTCCTAAACTCCCTCTTACACACTGTCTCCTCCAAATTTTCCACCTTTATCCCTTCCACTCTCCTCTTTTCTCCCCTTTCACTTAATCGTCACCTCTGCCTCCCACCCCTTACCTTGCAACCACCAAATAGTGATCCAATATCCCCCTCCCCGCCCCTCTAAATAATTTACATTAGTAATCTAATCTTCTATCCTTCCGCATTTACAACACATAATCCGAGTACCGCCCTCCCCCCCGTTATCTCACTCTTCCGCCATGTATACTTATGATTTTCATTTTTTTTGAAGTTTTCCCCACTATCATTCTTCTTCAACACCACAAACTCTACAGACCTTTCTCCATTAACATTCTCTCCCCTACCCCTAAATGTCCTATTGTTGCCTTCCACCCCCTCCCTACCCACTCCTGCATTTAAATCCCCCAATAGACAAATTTTATCGTTTACCCCAAAACTTTCCCAGCACTCATTCAACTCATTCCAAAATCTTTCTCTCTCCTCCTCCCTCGCTCCATTCACTGGTGCATATGCACATATAAAAACCCACATTTCCCCCCCGAATTTCACTTTTACCCACATTATCCTTGAACTCACCTGGCTACACACCCTTACCTTATCCCACACCTCTTTCCTCATAACTATTCCTACCCCTTCCCTCCCCCTCACTCTCTCGTTCACCCCTGATACCATACCTTGTATTTCCAAGAAATCCATCTCCTCTTTCCTTAGGCTTAGTTTCGTATCCCTAACACATCAACCTCTTTCTTCAAAAACATTTAACCCCACTGTCCTCCCTCTTCACATCTTCGTTTACCCACTCTCACATTCATCCACCCCACCCTTATTTACCTCTCTCTTCCCCCATCTTTTTTCCCTTCTTCGATATCTATTTCACCCAGGCCTGACTTTTGGGAGTTCCCACCCCAGGCACTTCCCAACACCTGAGGCCCCACCCCGCTCACCGAATATACCCACAACAACACTAACAATAAAAGGTT
>JABUQX010124586.1:0-37942 GCA_015478945.1 Trachelipus rathkii | reverse complement strand
TATAATTTTGAACTTTCTATATGATAAATATTTTTTTTTACATACATTATCACCCACATCACTCAACGGAGGGGTGCCTAGATATGCTCCTGCCGGTTTGAATCTTCATCACGGAGATTATGGCCGGAGTATGTAAGTAGGCAGTCATGCACGTTGTACCTAGAATAAATTGTCTCATATGTTGACGCCGTTATTAGATGCAGATGGCTTATGTAGCATAGATTTACTAGTCGTTAGAAGCGAAGAGTTGAGATGGGCTAAAATTCATTATGAGGTGTATCGTCGTGTGATGATGTGTGTGGTCTGTTTGTTGTGCGTATGATGTAGGTGTATAAATGGGGGTGATTAGGTTAAATTCTATCAGTATGGAATATCACTCAAGAGAAAAGGCAAGAGAGTATTTCTCATGTTGATCAATAAAACTACAGTGAGGGAATGGCAAAGGAAAAGTAAAAGATGAAAAGCAACTCAGAGCAAAAGCGAACTAGCACTCAATAACTTGGAAGATTTAACACAATAATCATAACAACAAATAAACAATCTTAGCGCACACACGATACAGCAATAACCTAATATAGATAATAATACCATATTACGATATGCTTATTCGAGATAGGAGTAGAGTCGTAACGTAAAGAGTGATATGATATGGAATTACAGTCGAGATATGGATATAAGATAATTAATACCCAATACGAAATACACACTTAATCAACCTACATCATAGCAAATTATAACACTATAATAGAAAAAGAGAATATAAAATGAACAACATACCATAAATACCCTATACTACAGCATGCAAAATGATAGAGGGGTACAAAATAAGTTAGAAACCTGAGATAAATAAGTAAAATAACAAATATTAAATATAATAACACTTTCATGAGATCTTATATTATGTACTTTAAATATATATAATAATAATAATATAATAAATAAGAATATTTTAACATATAATAGGATTAGATCCTTGGCCAGAAGCCGGGGGTATGAGTATACCAGAGCCCCGACAGATGTAGGGAGAAACGAGTATCTATTGGTGTCTCAGGTATTAGTAGAATCTAAGAAGGGCGGAAGTAGAGACCTTCTGAGTATAAGGGTGTCTGGATGAGTCAGAGAGCGAGCAATGTGAGGAAAGGAGTCTCGGCAGGATCCTAAGCGACTCCCAGGGTGTCTTGGTGAGGCTAGCAACGCGTGGAGATGTGAGGTTTCCAAGACATTTTGTATTTTGGGTGTTCGTTGAAGGTGGGCCAATATGAGAGGTGTAATTCCTGTCATCAACGATGAACTGAGACGAAGAGAACCGTTCAAAAATTAGTTATGATAGGTTCGAAAGTTAGAAGGGCAATTGTGGTTTATGAAGTAGAAGTTATTTGTAGAGATATCTATGAAGATTCAGTCTGTGAGGAGAGTAATAATGAAAGACTTCACGGAAGGTTGAGAATAGTAGCTGGTATCCGTCACCATGCCCAAGATAATCATATAGCGTGGATATTTCAGCCGAAGATCGGATATTTCGTAGAGATTAAGATCGAAGTAAAGGCTAGTATTATTCTAGAAGTAAAAGATGGAGTAGAATTTGTGGTAATAGAATGTTGAAGATATTGAAGGGGTCTCTGGGTGTATGTAGTATAGATGTTAAGATGTAGAGGGAGTTAGCATCAACTAATGAAAATGTAAGCAAATTAATATGTAGGAGAATCAAACGAAATACCTGAGGAAAACAAACCTACATATTGACAGATAAAGAAGAAGGTCCGCTCCATCAACACTACGAGCCGGTATCGATGTTTATTTCGCGTAACTTGAAAGAAAAGTCATACCGATAATCTAAGCAAGAAAGAAAGGAGGAATACTTAAATGTATGGATGGATGACTTAGGTAATGAGCAATGTGCGTGCCAATATAGGCCACACGGTCCCAAAAATCATTGGAATCCAAAAGTTACAACAAGGCGCAATCTTCCATAATCTAAGTTTAGCTGACGATCCATCGTCGTTTTTGTATCAAAAGCTGCCATGAGATAGGAAAATCCAATAAATTCTCTATATAATATTGGAACATGTATAGAAACGTCGCATCAAGATCAGAAACACCTTATAACATATCATCCAAACCGTACATATTTATAAAAAGCCCCTAACCTTTGAGACGAAGCAATATCAAGCAACATACAAAAACTAAAATCAACAACAGATCTACACCAGATATAGATTGGCATATAAGAAGTGCGAGTAAGTCTGACGAAAGACGAGAGCTATTACACAAAACAGACATCTCTTAGAACTATTAACAAGACATAAAAACAAGTGAGAGCTAAATTGAAACCAACATCGAACTAGTATAAGCAAGCCAAATCAGAGCAGGGCTTCCTCATTTTTTTGGTTCAATAACAGGTTTGGACCACCAATGTAGCGTCAGCTTCCAATCACACTGGACAAGCGAGACGTAGGTAAAACTATTCTAGTATTATAGTACATCTAAGAAAGCAGTAAACAAGATTGAACGAGGGAGCGGATCGTTCACACAAGACAACATGAAGAAAAATGACAACAACAAAACACTCTAAATATCATTTCAAAACGTAAAAACAACAAAATTCCCTCAAAACACCACGGAGTTTTCATCCAACCACACTCGTGATTTTTAAATACAATACTACTAAAACTGGGATAGATGAACCTGCAGAGTTAAGTATAAACACCATTTTTGAGCGACATGAGAGATGAGTTTACAGGAATATTTATTGGAAAAAAAAAAACAAGATATTTAATAAAATTTCGAATGCGCACAAATTAAATTATTCGTCTTTTTTATAATAACTGTAGTATTCATTACATTGGTATAAAGCTGATACTACATTTTATTTTTATTAAACGTATTACATAATACCAATAAACGGCTAAATTACGGAGTATAGTAGGAGAAAACTTATTAACGTCGTTAAATAGGTCCGAAAAGCAATTTTAATTTTCTTTTTTCGAAAATTTAACGGAATAGTTTTAATATAGTAGTTACGTAATAATAAATTAACGATGTTTATTAACGTAGATTAACGACTTCAAACGATGTATAATAAAGGCCATACTCTCAACCTTTGAGTATAATTAATATGTACACATATTTGTAAATCATATTAAGATATCTGGATAATTAGAATCATAATATGATTAATCTATATAATTTAGCTATAATATATACTATAAATAGTATATATAAATATTATTTTAGTAATTACTAATATTATATTAATGATGTATTCAATAATTATGAGTAATAGTTATAAGTTAATGAAAGGTGTTATGTTTATGAAAGATGATATGTATAGATTTACTAGAGATTTATCCATAATCTAATTAAGATTATATAAGGAATAATAAAATCTTTTGAACTTTAGTCAATTCCGTTTTGCGAATCATGTTCTTTTAAAATATAGCCCAAAAGACTCAATTTTTAAGAGGATTATATAAAAAACTCCAAATATATTATATATATTATTAATTAAATCCTCTTTATGAGAAGTATATGAAAATAGTTTTTAAACAAGATCATAAATATGACTGGTAAATTGAATATACATTAAAGCATAAACAGACTTCCATAGTTCGTTAATATAAATGATTGTTCAGCCATTAATTCATTCATAAGATCAATAATACAGTGAATTAATCAATTTATATCTATATAATATATGTATATTCTAAAAATATGGATCACGTAAATGGATGATATTATAGAATATAGGGCAAGATATTATTATAAATTTGCGAGATATATATTAACTACGTATATAAATTATCATCCCACATTCAATATAAGTATTGTTAAGAGAATTTTAACGATTGTAACATCTATATTTATAATAATATATAATAGTATTAGATAAAATATAATAATATTAAGCATTCAAATAATTTTTAAGTTATATTAACATAAATAATTGAATAAATTTTTTTATTATATAGTATATTATAGAGTAATAAAATAATATAATATATATAAACAAATAAACTGTAATTTATATATTTTTTATAGATCATATAATATAATATACTTATATAATATATATTAACACATATAAAAATTTAATTATAATATATTTTTTTAATTACTTAGTAAAATTATAAATAATAATAAAATATATAACTAATATAATTATATTATTATTATATTATTATATATACATATATATATTATAAGTATATTATAATATAAAAACTTATAATATATATAAATAAATATAATATATATATGATTATTATTATTAAATTAAGTAAGGGTTAACCTATTTCTTGTGGCTTCAGAAAAATTAATTCCTTTTTGCTATTACTTTCATACTATATTATTTTTTATAATTTAATCTAATTGCTATTCTATTAAAAAGTGAATCTATACACTATGTTAATGTCCAAAGTGATATGAGCTAGTGACATGATTTCGAAATATGTTTCATCTGAAGAGTATTTGTTTATAATAATTTTTTAAATAATTCACATTTTTGTTAATATTTGTTTTTAAAAATGAAATATCTTCAAAAGTACGACACTTTAACTAGAAAAAACCAATATATATTTACAGTATTATTTTTTATTCTTTTGACATCAGGACGTAATAATAAGCTTAGTAAATACCACAAATGATTAATAAAGATAATATCAATAATTTATAATTCTCATTACAATAGTACTGTACCAAATCTTTAAATATATAAACCAATTATCCAAATATGGAGGATTCAGCGTATAAAGGTTATCTTACCATATATATAATAATAAAAAGTGAGAAAGAAATAAGTGGGGGCGGTCTTGAAATGACGCGGAGCGGGTAGGCAAATGAGAGGGTTGTGAGACGTTATTGATTACCTATAACACCCCTCGTAGGGGGAGGAGCGGAGGGTATATACCCATGCGACTCGAGCCTACATTAAAAATACCTATAGAGAGGAGTATGCTGAATGGTAGCTTTCCGGAGACCCTCCCGCCAGGTTTAAGGCGCGAGGGGATATTATAGTCCCTACCTACATGATGCGGGTTATTCCTCATATAAATGCAATTTTTTTTATATGTTATAACCACCGGTAAGGCCGATGAGAACTCCCTTGTTACTCTCGACTGCAAGATTCTTTTTTATTTATGCGGTTGTACACTATCTCAATGTGGCTATATCCTATTAGTTAAAAATTGAATAAGAGCAAAAAACAATTATTAATTCAAAAGAGATTTAATATATGAAGAATTCCCGTAAAACGTATATCATGAGGGTTTCCTATATAATAACTGTATAAAATATCTCTCATCATGTCTGTTGTCATCCTAAAACTGAGAGAATATATTGGTATGGTATCACTATAAAGATATACAGAGTCTTTTATTTATATAAAAAAGATTAAATAAAATTTCATATATATCTTGCACAGTATGTGTGTAAAAAACTTAGAAAAGGTTTAAAATATTTTAATATATTATATATCTATATATATATACTTCAAAATATAATATTATGAACTTAAGCATATATCTAATAGATTACATAATTTTAGAGCTAAATTAGTATAGATGATTTCTAATATTGTCAATTCAAATACTAGTATATAGTCATGGATAATGGGATTTATATTGTGACTGGGTATTAATGCATCCATTATGTATTTCATATGGGTAGTTTATTTTAATCAGATTGTATCATATATTTATTTATAGGTGTTGATATGTGCTTTAGAATATTATTATGTTAATGTATTTATTAAATTTATATATTGTGTTAGATCATTGTGCATGTATATTAGGGAATAATTATGTTTATATATTAACGTATCATAGTGCTATGAGACTATTTTTTTAGTTATTTTAGTTTCCTTTTCTGTATTTATTAGTTAGCACCCAAGACGGTATGCTTGCCACTAAAGATAATGGTGCACTAAACAAAGATTGAGGATGAAATTGTTCCTGGTAACTTTCTGGTCTTATGCTATAAAAGTTATTCTTTGTGAAGTATGTTAGAGAGTTGTTGACTAAACGTTATATTAGGGGGTCTTTGGAATGGTACAATATAAAACGTCGAGCACTAGTGTTTTAGCATTAAATCATGAACTAGCGATGTAGTTGGTTTATGATCGCGTATTTGAAACAACACGTTGTAACATATAATTTAAAAGGAGACCACCACAAGATATTGTGACAATGTTATTATTGATATTATTTAAGGGAATTGATGTTGGAAATCGCTTTATGGTATGTAAATATATAAGAATATTTTCAGGAAAGGTGTGCTTATTATATTATTTTAGGTTTAGTATATATAAATTATATAAACTAATATAAAATATAGTCTTTATCATTAACAAGAAACATAATAATATATATAATAATATATAATCATACCAAAAAAAATTATAAAGTTAAATAAATAATAGTATTTGTATAATGATCATAAGTGATATACCGAATTTAGACGTGTGTGGTCATATGATACAGCGGACTAGAGAACCTATAGAATTATTTTTTCTATCACAGCAGCGACATACAAAGCTACAACGAAGCCACATATGTAGAACGATCCCCCATAAGACTTATAACCTGAGCACCTATAATGATAGTGAGCTAGAACCGGTAGGAGGGTAGTTTGGAACAGGTTGTTTTGTCTTTTTATTAACACTGTTGTAAATGTAACATTTTTTAATATCTAGAGCACGTTCGGGCTATCCTTCCTAAACTTTTGGATCCCCTAGATACCCTCCTAAGACGGAAACATAATCTAAAGTTGTACCCCTTAGGCGCGTGTAAATTTAATAATCATATGATGATATATAATACTTATAACGTATATAATAATAGTATCATATATATAGTAGTAGTATCATTATATTACTACTATATTAATATCATATAGTCTGTATATCTGATATAGTAAAGCAATATTATCGTAATGACCTAGACTATCAATATATCCTATTTCAAATTTTCTGTTAGTCTTATACCCCTCGAAAGGAACTACTTTATCATTATTACAGTTAATAATAATAAAAACCTGAAAATCATTTTAACTGCATGTATATATTACATAATAGAGTATATATATGTTAAGAAGTAATTCACAAAACAATTATTTTAAAAGTTAATAATAAATCAATATTAAAAATAGTAAATAAAATACATAATAATATTATTTTTAAGTAAAACTAATATATTATGTTATTAATAATAAGGTATTCTTTTGTTTGTATATATCTAAATTTGATATAAGTGACATTAGAGAAATTTTGTATGTATATTTAATTAATATATAAAATAATTTAATTTCGTTTAAGAGTTCACTGATGTAAATTTATTTTTTATATCAATATTATTCTAATAGAATATCCAAATATATAATTAAGTAATATTACAAATATAAGATCATTAAGAATACACATTAGGAAAGGTGTAATATTAGGAATGAGGTATGGGAATAGGTAGATTATTATATTACTTATATATATGATTAATTATCTTATTATTATTATTATTAAACTGATATTATATAATGGTTTATATATATATACTATAGTAATATACTTTAGCTTAATTACAGATTAGGAAGATTTTGGGTAAAAAATTATATAGTGCAATCCAACCAAGTAAAATATTTAATTGATAAACTTTAGATCTTGTATTGTGAGAAATGCATTGACGCACATACTACTTTGTTTTGGTGGACTGAGTGTCACTAGCAGATTTAGGTTTCACAGCGAAGAATGTTATTAGATGAATAAAAAAAACCACACCTAATGGCTTTAGATAGGTATTAGTTAAATTGCCAAATAAAATTTTGAAAAGAGACACAAACAACCAAAATTACGAAATCCACCCAAAGAATAAGCGATAACGTATTTCATAGGAGTAACAGAGATTTGGCAAAATGTGTAGTTAACTGTATCTTAACCAACTAAGAAACAACCCTATGTTAGTAAAGTCGAGATAAGAATTTACAATGACTTAGAGACATGATTCCCCAATTGTGCAAAAGCCATAGTATCGATACAGAGAAAGAGGTATATCGTGACACCATACGAAGTATATACATAAGAATCAACCGTTGTACAGGATAGCAGGGGTGGCCTAAGTCAGAGAACAGAGTGGCTTCACAAACTCGGGGTAAACACCGAAACTAGATACGGTCAAAGTCCGAAATCCTTCGTCGGTTCAGGAGACTGGCAGCAACCGTAGACGACAAATGGTCAGGGTCACCCGAGGGCGAAGTCCGAGAGAGATGACAGATTCCTCCGCCTGGCAGTGCTTCGTGATCGTTCCAACAGCGTAACAGGTACAAACACAGCTGGGCCTCCGTGAAGGTCAGAACATGTGCCCATTTCCCGAGCGTACAGTGAGAAGGCGAACATAGAACGTGGAATACGTTTAAATATAGGTCTGCCATGCGGCCTTCTCACTGATCAGGGAGCAATCGGGTTTTGGCGATTTTTCATTTTTTTTACCAAGCGTAAATGGAGATTGAACGGCTCACAGATGGTCCGAGATTCAACACTACATGGACCAAAGAATTAGACGTCGGCGAATTTGGAGACGTGCTGGTGAGCACTTTTGTATTTCTTGACTGCATATATGAGATCTCCTCCAAATCTGATTCCTTTTGGAGTGACTCCCTGCGATGGGTGTGGGAAGGTAGTTGGTTTGGGGTGCCTCGCACGGCATTGCAATATAGTGAGCAAGATCCGGAAACCGTCCTAACGGCCGAAAGGTTAATGCGGGGACTATGCATCATCCCCTCCCCATATGGGTTAATATACGGTGTCCTGATTTACTCTGATTTCGCGTTACCTTCATTGATGATCCTCATTTTTTGATTGACTTCCAATATACCTATGTGCCACGACCAGGATACACTACACAACAAGTCGCCATACGGTACATATAAGGTATACAGGGTAGGGAAAATGCAGACTAAACAACAGGATCATTTCTGCGGAACAAAGGAAGCTTCTTCTAAGACAATGGAGTATTCCAACTATTGAACCATGTTTGGAACAGATTTATGAGAAATGGGTAGAGATGAGACGTGTTTCTATGTCCTAGGTTACGTAGACTCTGTCCCACAACTCCAGAGGAAGCTATTATCAAAATCGTCTTTAAGAGACAACACATACCACACCCGAACAGTAGACCACTAAATTCAATCCAAGAATATCATCCAATCAAAATGGCCTGTATTAGTCGTGGCGTTGGTATGGTATTTGATTGGATAGGAGCCAGAAATCTTCTCACATTGTTTAAAGAAAAAAACATTATCAGTTATTTTTGACTAGCGTTTTTTTTACATTGTTATATTTGGATTTTTTTATTTGTTTTATTCAATTAATTACGTTATCAATTTATGTATTCTATATGTTTTTAATAGATTTGTTTTTCAATTTAATGATGTTAAAGAATATTGCGTGTTTAAATTTTAGAATACAACTCTTATGAACATGATTCTCAGGTAGGCTAAAATATTTATATTATTTTAATTTTATCTATTGTTGATTACTAAATCAGGTAAGAACAGGTTTTTTGTATACCACTGGATAATAATTTATATTATATATACTTTTAGCTAAGTTATATACACGATGTAGGTATCCTAGCATAGAGTTTGAAGAGTTTGATATAATAACTCCTCAAACATAATTTTAACAAACAAATGGCATGGAAAGAATAACTAAACCTTATTTACGTAAAATGTTCAAAATACTAAAAATGTTGTTAAGAAAAATCATACATACAAAGGTAAGAGAGAAAAACACAGAGCCAACTACTGTAAACACCATACAATTGACTTATACACTTGAGAGAGAGGAGTGTGGCCAATTTTAGTATGTGGTTCAATAGGAAAGAAACAGCACTGATACGAATTGCAAAAAATAATGACTAAGTAGATTGACTTAAAAAATGAAATACTGGGAAAAATCACACACACCAGAGGAAAATGAAGTACTAGGACTTGAAGTCACAAAATCCAGGTGAAAAGGAGGAAAAGCAAAGTTAAATACGCGAAAAATGCAAATGCTAAACAAAGCAAGAAAAAGAGCACTAAAGGAATCTATAAAGTAGATCACACCTATCCAGGAATTGAACTGCTAATTCCGATCATGAAGTGAAAAAGTCGTGATTGGAATGTTTTGCAACGTATGAATTGTTCGAGTGTGTGAGAAGACAACTTAGGTTTATATTGAGAGTTATTATAATACCTTATATATATATAGAGAATTATTTTATATAATAATACTAGACCTATTATATTTATAACTTGAATATATTTATATACTTATAAGAATATTAATTAATTATTATGTTATTATACTATTAGAATTATTATACTATTATATATAGAGTCAATATTACATTATAGGTGAGTCATATTATTTAGTAAAAATTGCCAAAATTTTTTTTAACAGTATATATGAATTATAAATAATAAACTATAGCTATATAATGGCATATTGATGAAGTAGAGTACTATTTAACTAATGATTCTTTTTTTTATCCTGGAGAGAAAAATATAATATCCATAAGTTATCAAAATAAATTCTATAGTTCAGAAAAGTTAAGTTATAATAAAAGATTTTATTAAGAAAATTCCTTTAGAGAGTGGCAAGACATTCTGGAAAACTTAAATGAACAAAGACAGACAACAATAGAGTCTCCAACTAAATATAAATTTATCTAAAAAAGAATCTTAATATCTTAAGCGTTGAACTTATTTGGCTGTAACTTAAATATTTTTTTGAACTTAGAAAAATCTTTTCTAGAAAAAAAGTCACGTACAGTAAAATCACAAATAATGCCATACATATAAAAATATAATTGTAAAAAATATACTCTATATATATATAAATCTAAATACATTTTAAGATCTACAATATAATATATATATATAATAGAATATCACGCATATACTTGGTTTAATATAAGTAATATTAAAATGACATTGACACACTATCTTTTGCTACTCCAGTTCCCATTGTATTAAGTTCTGATATTTCGTAACTATAATATATATATATAAGGTATAGTTAAATAATGTCACATAAAATTTATTTTTAAGTTATTAAAACATAAAAAAGAATATATAAATCTTTTTTTTATTGTATCTAAATAAAAACAATTACAATACAAATAAACATATGGACTATTCATAAATAATGACGACACGCAAATAGTAAAGACAATATCCTATACAATATAATTATTATTTATAATCATGGATGTCAAAGCTATATTAACTATAGAAGAACAAAGGATTCTAATATACAAATCTGTAGACATATTTTGGAAATAAAGTAAAAACATAAATGGATTTATATAGTGAGAAGAGAATAACAAGAAAACGCGAAAGTAAAATGGAGGGAAGTAAATAATGAGTGGAATTTTTTGTTCTCAGTCAATTCTTGCAGTATGGAATATTGTATCTCTTGGGCCTATTAACACTATTTCACACCACTAATCAAATAGTTCTCTACGTCTGCACACATACGATGGAATATGTAGATCTATAATAGAGTTCAATAGCATTGCAGAGAAAGGATAGGTTGGAGACAAAAGTAAAGCTCAGCGTGCGGATTGGCTAGAGGAGCCCAGTTTTGCCTACTCTTAACTGAGCTATTTCCAGCCGTGCGAGTGATTGATGAGAACACGTTTCTCGCAAGCACATGCAATATTCCCATTAAGTCGAAATGTATAAGAAAATGAGAACAGGCTCAAGACAAAACAAATGTTAACATTTATAGGTATTAGTAATAAAATAGTACTTTAAATAACAATAAAGTCAATGAAATCTATAGAAAATTTTTGTATCAAATGAACGAAAATAAGAAATGGACGTGTTTTCAATGAAAATGGGATGTCTTCTACAGAAATATAACTAAGAACTATATAAATTTTCCATTTCTCACCTCTATTATATCAGAGAATAATTACACATATCACAATCTAAAATATTTGACTTTTAATCAATAGATCAATAGAACCACTGAACCACATACACTATCAGCCCAGAAGTGTGCGACAGTTCCAAGGTGGGAGAGTTCTCAGTCGGATAATTACGATTTCTCTGAAATTAAATTATATTCTGATATGTAAAGACACCTCTGTCCATAGATTTGAATCTGATCTTGATCCACCTTAGCTTTTGAGGTCAGAATGCTTGATCACTCCTGCTCCTTTCTCTTCCACAAATATTATGAACATAGGAGTAGCATGTAGGATAAATACAAGATTATAATCAGTTAAGAGGCCCCATGATTTGGACCACAATAGGAAATCTTGAGGATTTCAGATGCTATGAAGCAAGTAGAACAAGGATATAATTAAAATCTCGAGAGCCCTTGATGGTTTCTTTTTAGAAATTTTGCTATTCTTTTTCACTTTAAATGCAGGTAAACAATAAACTAGAATTTAATTTTATCAAATCTACGGTAAGAATAACTGGTAAACACTTCTTAAAATAAATAGTTTAAAGGTCTCACTATATTATAAATAACAAAAATTAAGTATAAAAAAGTTTTAATAAATATGAGAGTTAGAAAAATTATAAATAACGTAAAGGTAATTCCTTAATAACTCATTATTAGTATTAGTAAAATCTACTAAAATTTTTTATGTAACAAAGTAACAAATATCTTCAACCGCTAATAAAGTATAATACAATTTAACAAAAAGTTTACTTCACCCAAAAGATAAGTTTTATGTAATGTTCGAAAATTTAAACTTGAGCCATATTATATTTATTTCAAAATATTAGTTATTTCTTATAATTAGGTTCTATAGTAGCTTGTGGAGTAGTATATACATAAATGAGGCAAAATTATGTATTACGTGTATTATATTTAATTATTTATGGTAAGTATAAACTAGCTGTTAAAATTATTGGTATGCTTTAGTTAGTTAAGAGTGATAAATTTAATAGTGTATGAGACAAGATATGAATAGAAATATTATTACATAAAAACCGATTAGTAACGAAATATAATATTACTAAGTATAATATTCAGATATGCATAAAAAAATACAGATAAAAAAAATATTCTTAGGAAAATAGTATCAAGTTTGTTTTTTTATATAACATTTATTCATAATATATATAGTTTAATTTTTATATAAAAAATCTATTGTAAGTTTAAATATTTTTAATATACAAAAAAAGAGGATTCGTTTAAAAATTGAAAAATATATAATCTACACACTTAACAAATTACTCAAATTAGAGAGCACAGAGAGTGGGTGGTTTCAATCTGTGCATTTCATAAAAAAGAGCCTGTTAGGCAGAATCTTTCTCCCCTAATAGAGTAGAATGATAAATTTTTTTGATTAAGTTCGATAAATATGAAAATGATCCATAAATATCCCACATATTTCCATATTTTTTAGATTCGCTTTATTCATTTAGATTCTATAGACTACCGTTATAATTCCCTACACATTCACTAGTAGATCGTTATCAATATAACGGTGGATTACTAGACAGATGGTATGGAGAGACCCTAGGTTGGCAATAACACTCTGCGCATGTAGATCCTAGGTATGAACCAAATAGAGCATATTCAAACCAGAGCCCTACAATTCCCAAAATGAAAAGAATGAGAGAGTTATTATGATAAAATCTACGGCGAATAAGGATTTTTGCACAATGAAATTTTTTATGCCACAGCGAGTTTTAATATTATATATATATAAAATACACTAATAAACAGTAATAAAATATATATATTATAAAAAATTTATTAAGTATTAATAAAATATAATATACAAATAAATGGTTAAATGTCAAAAATATTAAACAATAATATATAAATATTAAATTTTTATATATATATAGTAAATAAATATTTAACAAAAATATGATATAAAATTAAATTTTTATAAATTTAGTATAATAAACTATATTCTAAAGATGGGAATGATTTTTTTAAGAGAATAAATAATAAAATAAAATAAATAAAAAATAAGTATAAAAAAATCTGCACATACAAATGGATAAGAAAAGATAATCCAAAAAAACAACAAACATACACATGAGCTAAGGTGTTAATATAAGCAAAGTAATTGAGAGATCTGATTGCTCCTTATGGAGTAATCCAAAACCTCCTAGCTAAACAACTCTAGCCAGTACTCAAAATAATGTTTGACCACGGGGAACGACAGTATACACACCACTTTATTGGAAGACACATGAGTTACTAAAGAGATAAATAAAAACAACTATAAAACACCAAAATTTTTAAATGTAAAAAATAAAAGTAGGTAAAAGCTAAAGAGATTTTTATAAAATTATGTGTCACAAATAAAATTTAACCATTTATCTTTAAAAAAATAAAACTAAAAAATAGAAAAAATAACAGACTTAAAATCAAAAAAATTATTTAATATATATAGAGTATATATATAGATACAAATATAACTATAATATATATATATATATATATATTATATATATATATATATATATATATTATATATAATATATATATAATAATATATATATATGCCATAATTCCAAAAAAGGGCCAGGGAAGAATTATCCCTCGAAAAAAGTATTAGAAGCTTACGGAAAAAACAAAATATCATTTTGGAATGAAAGAATAATGCGGGAACCTAGTTGAAAGTAACGGTGGGACGATAATAAAAAGTCGTTATTACGAAACACCCTAGAGTAAGAATAAACACGACAATAAGCAATTTAGGAAATACCACGGGTACTCAAAGTCGAGAGGCTTCTACGGATGAGATATGTGCACGTGGGGGGGGGTGACACTATTTTAATACGTCCTCCCGACTAAAACTGTAACACTTACAATTTCGAGGTCTCTCGAGCCCCCCCTAAAAAAATGTAAGTTTCAAGGAGAACCAGAGATTTAAATTCCAATTAGGGAGGAGCTACGGAGCAGAAATGGAGGGAGACAGAGGGGAGAACGATATTCCTCGACCCGAATTCATTACCCACACATATGGAGGCTCCAGGTATGAGACCCTCCGGAAACATCCTGATTATCTTAAGAAATTGCGGTCTGGCCTATTCTAGGGTATGTGCTTAGATTCTTTTTAGAGAGTCCCATAAAAGAATATCGGCGACCACACTTTTGCACAATATATGAGAATCAGAGGTCTTTATGATAACGCTTGAATTCCACTTGAATTGTAAAAATTATGATTTTTCTTTGTGTGCGTAAGATTAATTAATTATTTATCCATGTTTTTTTTTTTTTATGTTTATATCTATTTATCAAATATTCTGGAAAATTAGCTATTATATTACGCTGATTTCAAAATAGTAATTGGTTTTTTCTGTGTCCATACCTTATATATATATATATAAATTAATATAGTATATATATATATATATATATTATATAAATATATAATATATATATATATATAAATATATATAGTATTTTATATAATTTATAATCAATAATAAATATATACACAGATATATTTATTATGTTTTAAAATAATCAATACTCTCAATAACATAGTGTTTATCTTGTGTCCGTTTTTGAGGAAAACAAGGGAATATCGATTTACATAGGTTTTACACTCTTTCGATGATATAATATTGGCTCCCTAATCATCGTTAAATTCGCGAAAGCTGACCGTGTCCAAATTATAATTACTAAAGTTATTCTTTAAAACCATTTTTATTACGTTCATTTATAACAATTATATATACTATAATCATATAATATATCTATATAAATATATATATATATATATATATAATACAATATATGAATATATAATATATATAATATATATATAATATAAATATATATATATATATATAAATATATATATACTTATATATAATATATATATATATTATATAAATATATATTATATATATATGATATATATATATATATAATATATATATAATAATATATATAAGATATATACTATAATATATATTCCGTGGCTCTCGAACAAATAAAAAGTCTCACCGGTGGCTAGTACCCTACTCTGGAATCCCTTCTCCCTACTCCTCCTTTCCTCATTCTTCCTCATTCTTCTTCATTTATTCTTCCTCTCTCATTCTCTTCTTGACCTTTTCTTCTTCTTCCCTTCTTCTTCTTCTCTCTGTTTTGCATTCCATGCATTGCTTCTTTTTTTTTTCAGCTTTTTCAACTGGGGACCCCCCACAGTGGGTCTCTAGACTCCCGAACCCGAATGCCCTCCAGACTACCGTCCCTTACACAGACTCCGATACTACCACTTACCCAGCCTCCAAGTTTCAGTCTTCTGCGAAGTTATATTAACCCTTCAGAACCAAGCCCCCTTTGGAG
Source organism: Trachelipus rathkii (assembly GCA_015478945.1). Lineage (NCBI taxonomy): Eukaryota > Metazoa > Arthropoda > Malacostraca > Isopoda > Trachelipodidae > Trachelipus > Trachelipus rathkii. The sequence goes on along the minus strand of JABUQX010124586.1, from coordinate 21,630 downwards.
GGGCCCTCAGCCCCCTCTTTTAGGGCTAAAACCCTTGAGTTCAGGCCAAAACCTCTAAAGTCGGTTCTTCCAGACTTAAATTCGGTCCTCAACGACCTTGAAAACCCTAAAACTTGACACGTCAAGCTTGAAAAAAACAGCAATGTTGCAAATGTTGCTGCAACATTTGGTGCCACTTCCGGTTGCAACTTCCGGGTTTCAGTTTGGCGGTTAGTTTTTCCCCCCTTACTACTATTGTTATATAAATAATATAGTATATATAATATATATATATTAAAAAATATATATTATATATATATTATAGTATATATATATATAAATATATATAATATATGATATATATTTTGGAATGTAATATTTATTATTGCATAAACATATAGCAAAGAAGAAATAAAAATAAGTAAAAAAAAGAAATAAATAAATAAATAGAGATCGTGTCTGCCTAGAAAGAAAAACGAAGAGCGCACTTACTGTAATAAACAAATTCCTTTTTATTTTTCTATTTATTGGATTCTATAGATATGAGACGAAGTCTATTCAAGAGTCTCATCGAAAGAGCAGGAGAATATTGGGAAGCTTCTCTGAGCACCATCGATAAAAGAAGAAGAGAGAGAGAGAGGAGAAGAGAGAGAGAGAGAGAGAGAGACGAGAGAGAAAGAGAGAGAGGAGAGAGGAGAGGAGAGAGAGAGAGAGAGAGAGAGAGAGGAGAGAGAGAGAGAGAGAGAGAGAGAGAGAGAGAGAGAGAGAGAGAGAGAGAGGAGAGAGAGGAGAGAGAGAGAGAGAGAGAGAGAGAGAGAGAGAGAGATAGCTTGTGAATAGCGCCAAGACTAAAAGCAAAAACATTCTCGAGCTCAAATCCATTCAGTGATCGCTCCAAATCGTAATTATAGAAGGCTTTGAGTCTCTCAAAGAAAGCCCTTTATAGGCCTTCTATACATAAAATTGATGTAATAGTTTATGTGAGCGAGATTTGGGCTTTCCTTTCAGTTTATTTTACTTGGTCTAATTATGAGCAATTGTGTTCTAGATAGATATGTTTAGTTTTCAAGGGTACAGAATATTGTAAAGGTTTTATTATAATATGTTATAATATAGACATATATATATATATATATATATATATATATTATATATATATTATATAAGTATAATAATACATAATTATATATATATATAACAATATATATTATCAATAGTATATATTTATATATATGGTATTTAAAGCCTTAGATATGATAATTAAATCAGACAGGATATTTTACTAAAAATTTGTATTTTTCTCAACTTAGGGTTTATTTTTTTAACCCACCAGCATAAAGAACTTAAAGTTGCTAAGTATAGTTTTAAACACTCTATAATACCTAACGGGGCAACTTAAATAATCATACTACTTATTACTTATTATTTATCAATCATTAATTAAATATTGAATTAAAGAAATTTGTCTTTATATTACAAAAGTAAATGTAAAATTTCGTTTTCAATCCCTATTGAAAATTTTTCTTTTCTTTTTCCCACCAAAAATTTGCAGGAGAAAAAACGATCGTAACTTGAATATCCATATATATATACTAATACTATATATATATATATAATATATATATATAATATAGTAATATAATAATTAATATATATATAATATATATATATATATAATATAATATATCATATATATAATATAATATATATATATATAGATATATATATATAAATATATATAGTATATATATATATAATATATAAATATATATAGTATACCTAGGCTAAAGTACAGTAACTGTTGTTTTTTTTTTGTTTTTGTTTTTGTTTTTTTTTTATAGGAAAACTCTACGGGGAGACAATATCAAAATGTGACATTTGGCTAAAAAATGAGATTTGCGAAGTTTTAGCTCAATCGCACATATTCTAACGTTAAAATCTTGAAAATTTGTGAATTTTGAAAAAAACTCATGGTTTTTTTCTTATAAACTTTAAAATGGTTCATCCTAGAAACTTGATGCAGGTATATATTGTTCACTATTTTATTAACCTTAAGGATTGTATATAAACACTTTTTAAGGCTACAGCCCTATAGTTTTCTGAAGACAAGATTTGTATTTGTTTCCAATCAGAGGTGGGAGTTTTTAGAAAAAGTTGCTTTCTGGAAGAGATAGAGAAAATATTTTTTTGATGATGATTTTCCCTTTTTTATTATAATATAAATGTCATGGTTCATTTTTGTTACCAAGTAAAAAGAAATTGATATCTTTTTTTTCAGACTTAATATCTCTGAAATAGGACTCTCCCTATCAATTGACTTTTGAAGTTTGGGATTTCCTTTCAAGTAGAGTTATTAAACCTATGTTTATTTACTATTTTTTGTACTTTGTGAAGGTAGTTGAGTTAATTTTTTTTGGTGATGGCTTCCTCTAATATAATTCTAATAAAAAATCTAAAGAGTAAATACTCTTAAGGCAGAAAGACAAAATTTATTTAAATTGGCTAACATGAGCTCATGCAAATTTTTGTAGCAAGTTAACCGGGATCAAACGTAGTCGCAGGTTTATTTTACAGATAATACGCACAAGGTAATAGTTGAACTACAGAAAGAAGCGCAGAGACGCTTATATTACGGAGGGAAAGTTTTACTTTTTGGAGAAATGCAAGGATACAAACCAAAGTACTTGAAAAGATGGAGTTTCATAAAACTTGCAAAAATTTAAGATGAGTGGAGAAAACTACAAAAAAATGCAACCAGAACTGCTAACGCTGCTCAAATTCAAAAGGAAGCGCTTAAGGCCACCCTTGATGACATGTTTGACATTGCCCATCCATCAGGATGGCTACTTCAAAAAAGCCAAAGAAGAAGACAAGGCGTTTTTACTTCAACAAAGAGAAAAGGACGCCCAGGTTGCATGGGAGGCGTTGAAATTGTCGGAGGTTTTTTCAAAAGAGATAGTCAACAATAGGCTGAAACTAAAGATGTCAAATCAAAAATATCTAGAAAAACCTATGTATTTATTTTATTATTATTTTTAATTTACTTTTTTAATGCTCTTACATATTTTTATTTATTGTTATTAATATTTCACCTTCTTTTTTTTACTTTATTTTTACTGTGCATTAGGTAATATTAGCATCTTCAGGTAACAAAAACATACAATATTTGCACTTATGAAATGTAATCTTTTTCTGAAATGGTTTGACTACTTCCTGCATTTACCAATTTATTTATGAAGCAATGAGATAACGTTATAAATATTTTACGTCTAGAAATAACAATGAGAAATAATATATGTCTTCATGAATACCCCTTCATTAACCTCTTTACTGTGATACATAGCTAAATGATTGGTGTATGTTTTATTTTTAGATTTAGAAGAGGTTGAATCCTTGGACTCCAACACATCAGATGTAGAATTAGCGAATGGCAGGATTCGGGGGTTCTAAACATTCAATTTGGTCATTTTTCTCTATCTCAATTTAGCATCCAGTAACTGAGATACGTTCGATTCGAGTTTTACATTGCTTGTAAAAAAAATTTTTTTTTTTTTTTTTTTTCATAAAAAAAATAATTTTTTTTTCCATACTTCTGATCTACTTATAATTTTCAAAAATAAAAATCTACTTATAATTTTCAAAAATAAAAATTAATTGATAGAGGTCCACCTTTTTATTTAGATCAAATTCTCTGGGGATACTAAACCGTTTTGAAGCTGCTCATGAGAGAAATGTAAAAAAAAAATAATACATTTTTTTTCTTCATGAGAACATCTGTAAAACTGTTGAATATAAATTCTTTTATGTTTAAATAAAAGATGTATACTCTCAATTATAAAATAATAATAATAATAATAATAATAATAATAATAATAATAATAATAATAATAATAGAACAAAGTAATAGATCAATAATAATATTAATATATATAATAACATAACTAATAATCAATAAAATAATAGACTAATAATAATTTAAACAATATTACCTAATAAAATAATAATAATAATAATTAAATAATAATAATAATAATAATAATAATAATTATAATGTAGATGCGGATGCCGATATATAATGTTGCACATCCCCGGATGCGAATTCGGATGCGGATGCGGATGCGGATGCGGATGTTTCCATTCCTATATAAAAAGACTATTAGAGTTATATAATATATAACATATTATTAATAATATATAATACATATATATACTTACATATCTATATAAATCTATATTTTATAATACTAGTATATATATATAGTCGGTTAGACGGACGTTTATCCTATCTATATATTACCAGACATGTAATTATATATGATATATATATGATTATATATATTATGCCTTGGATAACTCATATCATAAATAGTAAACATAAAAATAGATTTACTTCTTAGTATATATATATATATTCTATAAGAGTATATATATACTAATATACTATATAATATATAATATAATATACTTTATGTATATCTAAATGTTACGGATATATGAGGCGACTCCTGCACTCGTGCAGCCTCGTGCTCAGCACGATTTGACATATATAAACATCTAGTTTGCAATTTTTGAGAAAGTTGGTGAAATAATGGAAATTATTACATAATAAATTATAAAAAATAGCACAAATTGATTACAGAAAAACGGTAAGTAAGCTGCTATTAAATAACCGCTTTACCCCATTATAAAGAAGCACACATCCGTGCCCAAAGCATTTTGCGGGTATCTATCTGTGAATTTTCTATAGTTAAAAAGTCGTTTATAATAGCTAAATTTATATACCATGATATGTTAAATGCTTTTATCATAATAAAAAATAATTTTTTTTTAAAAATATCTTAATAAAACAAATAAAAACAATAAAGAATATTACTAAACAATTATTTTCTTATGAGAATAGGAAAATTATATATATAAATTGAAATATAAAAGTTAATCGGGAAATCTACAATAGAAAACGATTTACATGATAGGGAACTCAATCATTTATTATATTATTAATTATATATAGATTTTATATATCTTATACGTATTACTATATAATATAGTATCTACTATAATGCACTTTATTCATGAATATTCAACGTATAGTACTATATTATATATACATATAGCTGCAAATCATATATATATATAATACATATGTATAATATACATCAGAGTGGTAAGAGAGAAGAAGAGAAGACGAGAGCTAGGATGTAGAAGGAGAGCAGACGAGAGACAGAGCCACGAGTAGTACAAAAAGTTACTGAGTCAGGCCCACTATATAGATGTTATACGTTAAAATTTATATCATATAATAACTATATATTATATACACTATATATAACTATCATTATATTATTAGCTATATACTATATAATATATATTAATTATTTAAATTATATACATAATAACATATGATATATTATATATATAATATATATAGTATAATATGATAATAACAATAGCTTAATAATATAATAATACTAATATATATACTATCTATAATACTACGTATTATATATATAATTAATGTAAATATAATAGTATATAGATATAATCATATATAAAATATATAGTAATAGTATATATCCCATAGTATATAAACGATCATATATACTATATACTTATTATATATTAAAATATATCCCGTATATATATATATATAGTCTAATATATTATAATTAATACTATATACTTATATATACTATTAGTATATATTAAATATAATATAGCTATATATAATATATAGATATATATAATACATATCATAATATTTAGTACTTTATATAAATTATATAATATATATCATAGATTAAGTATATGTGAAGAGAGAGATGAGAAGAATGAGATAGTAAGAGATAGAGAAAGAGAGAGAGAGAGAGTAAACGCTTCAAGCGGATGACTAGGGTTAGTGTATCATAATTTTGACACTCTCAGTCCCAATCCGGTCACTAGTCTTCGGCTCAGTTATTCCACGACTCCTTCTTACAAAAACAAGGACTAGTATACTTATAACTAAATATATCAATATAGTATATATTACTATATATATATATATTATATTAACTATATATGTATAGGTGATATATAATATATATGACAAATAACATATTATAAGATATGCCAAGCTAATAAGGTTAAAATCTATAATTACCTAAAACGCAAACTTAAAAATTAGACCTGTATTTACCTTAAATTAATTACCTACTTACTTACGCTACTCCACGATTATTATCTTAACTAACTTAACGCTTACTTAAATATTTATTGAAATTTATTGATACACAATTTTCTTTGCAGTAAGATATATTTTGGATTATATCCGCCTACATTGAAAACTTTTTCTCTTTTTCCGACCCAAAAATGGGCAACGAAAAATGCCGTATGCGGGAAATGATATAATTATACTATAATATAAGTATATATATATAATAACATAAATTAATATATAATATACATAATAGCGGGGTGTATATATATATATAAGCGGTATAAATTATAGAGCTTATATATATATATTATACTAATATATAGAAACTATAATACTATGAATTAAGGGCGCGCCGTAGAGTATAAAAGGACAAGTAAAACAAAAGATAGTATGATAATAATAGCGAAAAGGCATAAGGAGCACTATACTATAGTAGATAGTATATATATGATATTATCTATAGTATAGTGAGCGAGATAGTATATATATATATACTAATTATATATATTAAATAATATAGACAAATAACAATATGTATATACAAGAACAAGAAAAAAAATATTATAATTAATGTACTAAGTATAATAAATCTATTAATTGAAATTGTATAGATATTTAATATATACATATATTTATAAATATTATACTATAATAGATTTGTTATCTTAGTAAAGCAAACATATTACGAATAACTATATATAAAAATATATATAACATATATATAGTATAGTATTATAATATATATATTATAATCTAAATAATATTTGCAATGATTATTACAGTATCTTAAAAAAATTCGTTAATCTGCTTTGTAGATTTGCATGGAACGCGTGGTTATCAGATATAATGAGAAGATATTTGGTCTTCTCCGAAATCAATGGAATAATATATTGCTTCTCTCTCTCTCTCTCCTCTCCTCTCTTCTCTCTCTCTCTCTCTCGTGCCTCTACTCTCCTCTCTCTCTCTCTATCTTCTTCCCTCTCTCTCTCTTCTAACGAAAACGTAACTCTACAATACCAACCCTTCTTTCCATAGATAAACGATTTCTATTATTTCCTTTACCTTCAAGGTGTTTTACGTATTTATCTTTCTGTTCCTGCACTTTCTATTTATCTATAGATAGATAAATAGATAGACATAGCTGTGTTTATATATAAATACAGTTTTGATTCTGGAAACCTTGTACAAACAGGAAAAACATGAAGGTTTAGCATTTTTCTTCTAATACGTTTAGCCGTTAAATTTTAGTCTTTGATAAATTATTGATAATATTACATATCGATAACTAATCTATTTACTCAGAAGTCAAAGAAAAGGAGAATTAACAATGAGCATTCTCTTTAGATGGCCACGTACAGTAATAATTACAGAGCAAGAATTTTTTTGATATGAATACATTGTGTTTATAACCACTTTGAACAAACCATAAGGAAATTGAGCATTAATTAAGATAAGTTAAGAGTTAAATCTTTATTTGTTGTGTCAAGAAATGAACATTAAATTGTAGTCTCTGAATAGTTTGCGAAAGTTGGTCGTGTAAATGTGGGGCAATTGTAACTTGACAATGATGTGAGATTAAGACAAGCGGTTTATGAAATGGAAAGAAAAAGGGAGGTCATGGGTGTTAAAAGTTGAGTCATATTAAGGAGATCCAAAATCAGAAGACACCACAGGTAATAGAAGAGGCTGATTACGGTAGTAAAGGAAGTGAAGCAGAGCAGTTACGGTTAAGGTAAGCCAAAGCGTACCCAGTGTAGTAGTAGACATAAAAGGGAAAGAAGACATAAAACTCAAGGAGATCGGACAATAAATGCCGGGTTAGCGAAGGTATGACAGAAAAGAGAGTGGGAAGGTAAAAGACCGAGTAGAATTAGTAGTATATGATGATTAAGAGATGACTGAGAGGAGGAGTAGTTGAAGGAGGATCAGTAGAGAGAAGGAGGAGCGAGATAGGTAGGAACAAGCGAACGAAAACGAGAGTGGAGGGCGTAAGTAATAGAACAAAGTACTAAAAGGAGCATGGACCCAGGACCGGAGACCGGAAAAACGTCGACGATCAGTTATAGTGACCCTAGGAGAATAGAGAGAGATGAAATAGATGATAAAATAAGGAGAGTATACGATACAAGATAGATCGATGATAGGATAGAAAGTTTTTATATGGTGATTTAGGAAAGGAAAATAGTATGAAAAAGAATAGAGTATAATAGGTTATATGTAATGTAGCAACAAAGGAGGAATGGTAGGGTTAACAGGGAGTATATATAGGAGTGAGGATAGCACCTCCTAAACTGATAAAGAAAAGAATAAGAAGTATATAAAGAACTTTAGAATGTTACAGCCGTATCGATAGATACTATTAGATAAGTCTAAAGAGAGACGATAGAGAGATATGTAACTTAATAGAAGCACTAGAGATTAATAATAGATATAACATACTACGATATGATAAGAGACTAGCGACGAATTACAAATTAGGATAACTAGAGTGAGATAGATGAAGACTTAGAAGAATAACTATACTACCAGTAAGAGGAACTAACCGAAGCACTTATAGTAGTATTGAGAGCAGGCAAGATAAAGCGTGTAAACCGTCCCGCAGAATGTATATGGGGGCTAACCCGTCGGCGGGACACAAATGTTGGAGAGGAAAAAGACCACGAGGACTGACAGCACATGTACCTCAAGAAATAAAGGACACGCGGAAAAAACCGTAACCTGGTCGCGAACAGCAGAGCAACAAAGCGCAATACAGGTTGCAAATGGCGAACGTGAAGTCCAGTCCTATGAAAGAAGATCATAGGGGTGTGAAGATAGCGAAAAACGGGTGCAAAGATAAAGGTAAGTCGAAGAGATGAAATAGGCCGGGGGGCACCACAATATGCATAGAGAAACAAGAGTAGTTGATCAGAGAATCTCGGTGCCATACATCGTGAATGTACAGCAGGGAGAACACTTCAGAGGATACGGCTTCGTGTCTCACGGTCGCAAATGAACAGAAGACCCCAGGGCCACAAGGACTCGTGCAGGACTGGTGGAGAAAAGGGAAGGAGAGATTTGAAACACAGAATCGGCAACAACTGACAGCAGTGAAAGAAAGAGTGGGTGGGGAAATGGGGCAAGCAACGAAGGCAACCGATGTGGGGAAAATGCCCACGGCGCCCTCAGCCGGGCGCAAGAAGAAATATAGTAAAACTCGGTCAGGTTGGGGTCGCCAGAGCGGACTCAATGATGGTACTAAGCAAGGATGAGATGATACAACTCCGATACAGTATAATACAAAAGGCCAGTAAGTACCGTTGTAGGAGACAAACACGGTAGGAATCGCGGACAGAAAATCCGCAGATAAACAGGCACAACTCCAACTGAATAATCGCTACCAAGACTATGTGCGTGAAAAACTATGTCAACTCTGACACTCAAAAAACGTAGATGCAGAACTATGACGACAAGCGCCGAAGTGCGCGATCGGTTATAGACCAAAAAACACAGAGAACCCAAATGACAGACCGGGAAGCCCCAGCAGAGCCTCAACAACCAAACTCCACACGGATAAATGACTTAGCATTTAATGGAGTATGCTGTACAACCAAAACCCGCTCCGTAGCGAGCACCAAGGGCCAAGCACACCGAAACAAGAAGTACTTAAACGAGGGGGAATAATAAAGAGCATACCATGGCGCGACATCACAAAAGAAACACAATACATAGCGACGACGTGCAAGCTCGGTCGTTATGGCGGCGCGCCTAAGGGATTCCCCAATGCGTAAAGCTGGTTCACATAAGGTACGGAAGTAGTAGACACACAACATCAATGGGAAATCCCTGTGGCCGTACCGTAGAAATACAGACGTGATCACCTCGCACTGGAGAACACAACTGGGTACAACGACCATGCCAAGCGTTGTGTGCAAACAAAACACAAAGGCGGAGCAACTGGGTGTCACACCCTGGGTCCCAGCGCATGGAAGGAGTAGAGTTAGAACGTAATAGAGAGAACAAGACTGAGTCTGCGTGGCAGCATCCGTCCGGAAGGATTGTTACGCTGTCTGGGAGGTGACGGAGTCGTGCGCCGCCGTCCCAATTTTACGACTTGGACCCAACGTAGTGGCGTGCATAGATACACAGCACGTGCACCCGAACAGACAAGTGACATAGGAAACCCCCTACCACACGCAAAAACGCTGCGACCCATGGGAAGAGTACAGAAGCCGGGAGCGACACCACTCAAACGGTAGAGGACGCGGAACAGGGAAACAACAGGTACACCCAAACGAAGACAGGGGTGATACGCCCACAACAGTATCAACACAAAAAACAGCCACCCTATCTCCTGTCTCAGCGAGTCCATGACCGGGCGAGAGAATCAGTCTCCACTCAGGACGGCGAGAAACACGAAACAGAACGCGGGAAAACAACGTCAAAAACGAAAGAGACTCACTATATACTTAGGACGCACGAGAGACAACTGCAGGTAAACAAAGCAAAGCAAAACAACACACAAAAAACACAAAAGACAGAAAAAAAAAAAAAAAAGGTCACCCTAGATACCCCACAAAACAGAAAAAACACCAGGCAGAAAAGATGGCGTGGAGACTTGAAAGATCAATCTCGAGAGGCCGGTGTGATAAAAAGGATGGAAAAAAAGTATAGAGAATAAAAACTCGACTCTCGAAGAACCCCCAATGACAAACCCCGGTCCCTGGCGTCTGGGAAAAACAGGTCGCTGACAATGGCATTATCCGCATCTGTAGTGGAGCGGAATAACGACAGAAGTGAGAATGAGACGGTAGACACAACAAACAGCCCGACGTAGAAGCTCAAGGGCAAAACGCGAACTGCGCCACGGCAAACAACGTCCAATAAGAGAAAAACCACCACAGAATGCCAACAAAAGGAGACAGGACAGGATACAAGAAACAAACAGAACAAATGAAAAGAGCTGAAGCTTTGCGTGGATTACAAATTATCCCGAACAGCCAAGGCTCGGAGACTGACAAAAGTGGAGAAGGTGACAAAAGGGCAAGATGGCACAGGGCGGGACACCTGGCACAAAGGGACATGAACACACGGGTAACCATATGGGAAGGGCACCCAGTAAAAGTGTAATAAACCCATGATGTAACGGCGAGGAAAAAACCAGATCATGATGTAAACGAGGGCCCGTGCAAGGAGCGTAAAAAGAACCAAGTGGAAAGAACAGAGGTGATGGTGAGAAGGAAGTAAAGGAAGACGCGCAAGAAAGATGAACCCAGAGAATAACCCCCAAGTGGCAGATTGAAGGAAATGATATAATCCTTGACAGGCCGAGACTCGGAGTAGATTGAGAAATATGGGACATGAAGATAACAGTATACTATCATTGAACTAATGATAAGGTAGATGAATATACAACTTCAGTTTAGGGGTATGTATTAAATGCAAGGTAATATTGAAAAGAAAATTTAAAAAGAAAAATCTAATATACTGATAATAGTATCTGAAGAGTCAAAAGTATAATAAGAGAAAATGAATATATGTAAAATATAAGAATAAACGCGTAAATAGAAAGTAAAACTATGTAAGAATAGATGCCAAGATATTTTACAAGCAAGTAAGGAATAAAGAGAAAGAATAATAAGGAAATTAGAGATATCTGTGATACAATTTAATGGAAATCAAGTCAACAATAACTAAAGATTTTTTTTTTAATTTACTTGCAAGATATCTAATTGCCATATGCTGCGTATACTTAGTGGAGTATACTAAGAGAAAGTAGAGAGAAAGACAAAGAGATAGTAAGAGAGTATAAGATCGGAGGGGAGAGATTAGGAATTAGAAATGAAGAACAAAGTTATCAGGCAGACTAAATATATAGCTTACGGTATACTGTATTCATGCCTATAAACAGTGCAAGAAGAACAGAATAAGAGAGTTAAAAGAGTTGAATAAAGAGGACCCCCATGGGAAAGAAAGAGTAAAGGCAAAATTATAGTAGACGAGATAAAGACTAGATATCTATGTAGAAAGAGATAGATAAGCATTTGACTCGAGAGAATAGAGAATGAGAGATAGACTGAAGAATTCGACTAAGTATGTTATAGTTCCAATGAAGTGCAAATGTACATGACAGAGAAGTAAACGGAGTGTTAAATAGAACTCGGTATATCGTGTGCTACCCCACGACGTGTATAGCGGTCGTGTGACCGCGGGGCTAAAACAGCCGGGCAAGAAGGCGGAAGGGACTGCGCCGGGGCTGTGCTGGGTGACGCCACGAAGTAGCCCGCCCCATGGGACGAGGTCCGCGTCCCACTCACCGCGCCCGCCGGCGCAGTCAGCACCGCGTCACGTGGCCAAGGGCGCGACCCCCTAGCAGTGATCGGAGGAAACAGAAGAGTGAGATGCGAGAAAACGTCCGGTGTGTAAATCCAGAAGACCGAGTAAAGGCAATTCTGCCCGCGTGATGGCGAAGTGGGTGTGTGGAGGAGGTCGCTGCTGGTACGGCGCCGCGCACCGTCAAGTCAATCAGTCCTCCTAGAGACACTGAACTTACGTAACTGGGACCCCCGAGCGGAAAAGCGCGGACGTGAGTGCCAGCAGCAGCCAAAAAGGACGCCCCGCGTGAGTCCGGCTGAAACGAAGCTAATGTGTTCAAAGATAGGCCGAGAGACATGCGAAATCTCTATGGAAAGGGCTCGCAAAAGTCCATCCCCGTACCGCGCCATAAGTCTCACTACCTGAGAAGCGTAGAAAGCGCAGTGCCTTTCAAAGCACATATCGGTCACGGAGGTGCGAACCGTGTCCGGAGGAGCCAACGCGTTGGAACCCTCAGTATACTGCGCCAAACCACGGAGGAATCGTGGTCGGTGTGTGTGCGACGAGTGCAGGGGGAGGCTGTGGGGGGTAGCGCTTGACCACTAAGCGTAAAGCGGGTGGACAGGAGCGTCCGAGTGGAGGCCTCGCGACGTTTGGTCACGTGAACGTACTGCATTGCTTATCTTGCACTCGATGTCCTCCTCCGTCATGTGGCTGGTGACGGTGGTAAAAGGGTGACGTGTCAGACGTGGCATTAGTGCAGAGTTGGTGAGGGAGCAACCTGTGTCACTGTCTCCTTGGCGTAGGAGAGGGGTGGATGCAGCGCTCCGCTGTGAGAGACCTCCGTGCCAACCCGAGCCTGACCGGCAGTCAACCGAGCGTCGGAGTGCGATATCTGCAGACACTAGCACTCTGAGTGCCGAGGACCGCACGTCTCACATGGTCGGCCCTGGCAGTGATGAGGGCCTCCGCTGAGCGAGAGGCCCGCGTCACCAGCGGGTACCAAGCACCCCAGTCGGCCCGGTGGCGGAAACGGCGCAGTGATAACGGAAAGCTGGTAAGGTGCCCAACTCGAAAAACGCAAACGTCTTCATAACTGCGCCCCGTCGAAGACCTCCCCAACGTGCCCTCGTCTGAAAAAGGCGCGAGCTGACCGTAAACAACAAAAAGTCGAATAAAACAGAATGAGTGACAATGGCCGTGGAAAGCAGCCGACACGCATCGGTGTGCAAAAGGCCTCAAAAAAGCGGGGAAGGCGCGTTCAGGTGCGTGGAATCATTTGCCGTGCGGGCCAGATGTACGGCCTAGGGACGATTAAAGTCCGTAGGCGCCCCGGGAGGGAGACGGGCCCACATGGGAGGGAGTCCTCCGGTCCAGCACGTCTCGTGGAGAGATGGGAAGCGAAAGCGTGAGAGGCGAGAAGAGCCCATACTCGCGGACGGCCGGGAACCCGCGGTCGCGGCCGATTGCGTATAGACGGCGTGACGTGGACGCTGTCTCGCTTGAGTAAGCGCAAACAGGATCAATACACGGCAGCGTGGGAGCTGCCGGGAATTTGACCGCTTCGCTAGTACCGCCAACGTGCGGCACCCTCGCTATACACAAATGAACGGGCACGTGCACGAGTTCGCGCAGATAAAGAGTGTCGTGAATTTGGAGAAAGAAGTCAAAAATCACGTCGGTGGGTACCTCTGCCGCCCTCAGCCACAATCCGGGTAGTAGGCGAACGCCGCGCGCCGTCGTGAGTGTATGTGCCCCTAGCAAAGTGAAAGCTGCCCCATGGAAGTTCGCCGTGTGCTCCACTGCACCACACGCAGTAGAGGAAGGCTGATAATAAAGGGGTCAGGTTGGGGACGTGTCGATGGAGTCGAGTAGTATAAGTTCGTAGGGAAGTTAAGACGCATAAAGGAAAGTGTTTAATTGAACTCACCGGTTGTAGTAGTGGGTGCTCTCCCCCGCCTGGATATGGGATTACCGCCCTCCGTAGGATGGCGTTATGTGGATAGGGAGCATGGAAGATCAAGCACCAACGAACATGAAGATAGAAAGTGATGTTAGTACGATATATATGAGAAAGTAGAGGAGTATATTACATAAGAAGTAAGATAGGATAATATTAATGATATATATATATAGACCCGGGTGCATTAAACGGCAGAGGGGAATACGCAGTCGTGATAGGAAGATCATAACAAGTAAGGGGCAAATGTAGATCTCAACATGGTTATGCCAAGTACAGTAGGTAGTGTGAATGATAGTATGAGTGTGACAAGGTAAAAGGAGAGGTTGAGAAAATAATAAGGAAGGAAGAGATGTGCCCAGATTTGAAGCAGGGGAGGTGACAAGCAAGAAGGAGCAGAGCATTCAGGCAGGTAGGGTGGAGGGCGGTACATAGAAAAAGAGGAGCTGTTGATTAGGAGGGAATGAGAAGATAGTATGAGCGCAAAGATATCGGCGTCAACGGGTAAAGGAGAACATAATTACTTAAAGGGGGTTACAGAAGAAGCAGAGCTCATATGTGATAATTGCACGATGAGGGGCATTATAAAGTCGTCAGCCATAGTAAAGAGAGAGGATATATATTGAAAAGGAATAAAATCAAAGTTATGCATACATTAATGAGATGAGAGCGAAGTACTACACACAGAGGTAGCGAGTGAGAGGCCAGTACAGAGTACATAAAGACTCGGGTGAGGAGTAAATCTGGAACAGGAGGGCTGCGCAGGAAGTAAGGTCGGAAAGCCAGCCGCAAAACAACGCCTTATCTCGTAAGCGAGGCGAGAAAAGGACAAGGGTCCCAAGTAAAGATCGCGAGAAAAAGGAACTCCTTAAAAGAAGAGGAAGAAACAGAATAAAGGGGGTAGATCAAAATAATGTGAGACGGGTTGCAGAGATGTACAAGTATAGCCGGAAGCAGAGAGCAAGGAGCGGATAATTTTAAAATGAAGTAGGCAGAGCCAGAACCAGAACCAGTAAAAAATTTTACTAGAGAGGCTTTCAACATAGTCAACAATCATAAGATAATCTTACCAAGCCATATTTCTCAAAGGAGACTGAAGGTGGTAGGCGCCCTTGTGACGAAGAACGTACTCGACCCAAAAAATAACTTCTTCAGCAGGACCTTGCTGAAGGTCTTTCATATAAGCAGGATTCTTTTATTTATGTGTGCTCCTCAAAACTGGAAGTATAGCATGGTTAAATACAAACAGTTACTATAACTATACATTTACACACATACATACATACATACATAGCATTAGCATACATACATCATACATACATACATACATACATACAATACATACATACACATATAGTATATATATTATATTATAGATATATATATATATAATAATATATATATAATATATAAATATATATTATATAATATATAATAATAATAATATGATAATAATAAATATATATATATATATATATATATTATATAGTATAGTTTATTTTATATATCGCAGGGGTTCCGACAGCACCCTTCTATG
Source organism: Trachelipus rathkii (assembly GCA_015478945.1). NCBI lineage: Eukaryota > Metazoa > Arthropoda > Malacostraca > Isopoda > Trachelipodidae > Trachelipus > Trachelipus rathkii. The sequence continues at coordinate 5,664 of JABUQX010124586.1, read as the reverse complement.
ATTAAATAACACGGAGTTTCAAAACAGTGATATTCGTAGCCAGGATAACTTGAAAACTTTCCGAGATATGAATTCTTCTCTGAGGAGCGGATTGTAAGAGCCTCCGATACAGTTCAACGGCGACGCTGTTTCGAAGTTGGTCGAAATCCCGGCGCGAGTGAAATTTTTTTCATGTATAATATATATGTATATATATATATATATAACGTATATATAAATATATAGTATATATATATACTTATATATATATATAGTATATATGATATATATATAATATAATATATATATATTATAGGGTTGCCTGGCCACCACACGCCGAACCACACTTTTATATTTTAAAACCAAGCATGCACTCGTGACACTGAAATCCACCCTAGATTGCACACGCACGTGCGCACGCGCATATATATATATATATATATATATATAATAGTATATATCATATATATATATATATAATATATATATATACGTATCTATATATAATAAATATGATAATATATATGGGAGGTACCGATAGTATTCCGTATCGGGTATCGGTATTCGGTAGTATCGCGCCGATTTTTGGCGGTACCGTATTCGATAATTATAGGCCGATAACTGTCCTTCACTTTGTTAGCTGTTGAAAATTATTGAAACTTTTAGATTCAATAATAAAACTAATCTCGATCATAGATAGCTAGTCTAGTTATGTTTTTTTCCCCACATTCCTTTCTAACTTAGATTTTTAGGTGTTTCTCCAACTTGGGCTTTAGCGTAACATTCATTACCTATTTGGACAGCCATTATTATTAATTTATACGATTTATCTCTACTTTTTTGCCCTGTTTCTAATAGTATTTTTTTTCTTGTTGTTCTTTTTTTTTTTCAAAGAGTATGTGATTGCGCGAGTGTTTTAAAACTTTCTGGATTATTATTCATATTTTAGATATTTTGCTGTAAATAGGGTTTACCGTTTTAAAAATTCAGGTTTAAATTTAAGGTTTTCAGTCTACGAATAATTTTTCTCCTCCATTCTCCTTTGGAGTTCTTATTTGGTTTCTGTCTGTTTTTTTTGTTTTTTGTGTGTGTGGTGTGTTATTGTAGTATTATGTGTGCGTGTATATGATAGTGAGAATTTCCACAGGCGTACAGGCTTTGCTTTTGGACTTTTGACCACACACAATGGACTTGAAACTCTAACTCCTGCATCCAATGGTAATACCCACCTCTCTAATCGTAACCCTATTTTATGCTGCCTGTCGAGCCCAGATGGCTAAGAATTATCCTCTAACTCGTTTAATATTAACTTATTTTATAGTTTCCCTCTGAAGGATGGAGTATGTGCCTATGTAAATTATAAACACTCCTATAACACGTCCCGAGAATCTCGAACCTCCTAACTTCGATGCTTTGTGGTGAAAATTTTCTTCCTTCTACGTCGGAACATTTTTTAGCTAATGTTCTGCCTACCAGAACTAGATTTTCATGCCTTTTTGATTACCTTACGATTCTCACGAACTGTGTATATCTCTCTCAATCCAGAAACTACTGAGGATCCTCTATTTAGAATTTCAAGCTGTACACGAACACTAAATTGTTGGGTGCCTCTCATACTTGATTTAAGTGGGGAGGAAGCCAATCATTTTCGATCTTCTCAACGATCTGAACAACAACTTAAAAGAACCTACCACACATATCCTGATCGTCACCAAGCCGTATTCGTGGATACACGACCTGACCTATTGTTCACCACTAGTCCTTCTTCGTATAAATACGCCGTCTTCGCTCCTACCGGTAAATCTGACCACAACCTTATATCTGCTTAATTTTTGAATTACTTCCTCCAATGATCTCCATCCGTGCCCATGCGGTTTTTGGCCACTTTGAGTCAGGCGATTGGGGCATGCGTGTCTTCTACGCTAATATAATTGGAATGACTGCTTTGACTCTGACAGACGCTTCAGCGTTCTGCCGATTAAAGTGAAGGAACTGATAATTGTTGATTAGGATGAGCAGATTTCATTACCCGTTCTGCGACTTATTCTTTTCTCCTTCAAAATTCCATGGTTCATCGTGGCTTATTCTCTTGGCCATTCAGCAAGGGACACTGGTAATTGAGATGGTGGAAAAATCTTCTCATTCTGAGCAGAACAAGTTCTGTTCATCAGCTAGAAATCGTTTGAGGGATACTCTTCGACGAGCAAAAGTGACTTTCATTAACGAAAGTGTCCCGCGCCTTGAACCCTCCTTGATTCTCGTATTGGACAAATCTCTCTAGGCCTCTTGCCAAAAAAACATCTCTAACAACTTCGTTAAATTCATCCTTCCTCCTTCTTAATTCGCTCTATGATTCTGTTTTAATACCTCCAACGTCAAAAGTCCATCATCTCATTCGGCTCCTATTTTCTTTCTACTCAACCCTGAACGAATTACTGGCATTGCCTCTTCCTCCTCCATTACTCTCTCCAGGTGTCCTATGCGCCTGTTACTCTGTAATTACCATGGTTGATCGGCGTGACATGGTGCCTCCTGAAATCTATGAACGTTAGGACGGCCTGGTGCCCGAGATGGCTCAGATGGCCATTCTCTCTCCGGAGATTTTGACGAAGTTGCCGTTCCGCCGCTGACCGCCGACCCCTCGTCTCAATTATATTCTCTATGCCTCTAATTACTAGCACTTTCCCTCTTTTGGAAGCGCGCATTTGTCCAATACCTATTCCAAAAAAAAGGATGCTGCCTTCTGATCCGTCAATACGTCACATGTGAGCCTAAATCCCATATTCTTTCTAATGATCTAAAGCAATTAACTCTCACTCTTAGATCATCTGGAATCTGCATTCCCCTTCTTTCCGATTGCCAGTACGCTTTCGGCGCTCGAATTCAAACTGCCGATATACTTTCCCTACTTAACTACGGGAAGATTGTGTGTGGCGGATCTTTGACATATCCAAGAGCATTGACCGGCTCGGTATGGCCAAGCTCACTGCTCCCAAGCTCCCCTAATGTTGGTTTCCTTCTTATCTTTGAGCCTTACTGTCTAGCTTTCCTATGAATTCGTTCCATATCTGCAGTTGTAGACTGAAAAGATTTCTTTATTCCCATCAAAAGTGGTGTTTCCCAGGGTTGTTTTTTATTTTCCTACTTTATTCCTACTTTTCATCAATGAATTTCTCATGAACTCACCTGCACATCTAACTCTATTCACTCATATGCCGATGAACTCGACCCTTCATTCTTCAAGTCATTTTCAATTCTGGCTCCCTCTTTTACTCAAGGAATTGGCCTTCGTCTTTTAATGCTTCCAATTCTTTCTAGCTGAGTCTTGTATAGAATTTCAGGTGCTGTCGTGTTAACCGGTGTAAAATTTTAAAACCTTCAAAACTTCACCTTCCACAACAATCTCCCTCTCTAATACACCTAACCTTTTTTTTCCCCCCAATTTTTTTTTCTACGGTTCTCTCGTCTCTCCTTGTTTGACAATATAAACATCCTTGGCCTTAACAAAACAAAAAATGTCATGACAAGCCTTCCATCACAACGGTTGCTAGGGCGCCTTCAAAGAAACTGGGATCCTGTTTAGACTGCGAGACTTTTTTTCCCTCTTCTCAGTTACTCCAGCTAGACAAAGGTATCTCATGCCCCTGCATTGAAGTACTTGCTTATCTGGCGACGGCTTTGGGGTTTCACCCGCGCTTTTGTCATAGTGCTCCGAATCAATGGCAAAAAGACTTATAAACTGTCCTGCACTTTCTAAAGTTCACTTACCCTCTATCTTTGCGGCCTGATGTTGGTGCTTTATCCCTTCCTATAGTCACTACAGGTAAAGTGCTCCGAGGGAACTTTCCCACTCCGTTCGCTACCACCACCTTTACGACGCGCCTGCGTAAGCACAAGGGGTGCTAGGTCGGCACATGTAGTTTGTTTGAGCTATTAGAACTCCAGCTAGTTCGCGCCGGGTCTTCTTCTTCCTGCCACCTCTTTCTGGCTGGAAATTCTTTTTCCATCATAGTGGTTCCTACTTATTTAACTACACCTTACTTTAAAGCCTGCGCGTCTTGCTCAATCTCGCTAATTTCATTTTAGCATGAATGTTTGAGCAGTCAACACCCCCGTCCTTGATAGGTATACCTGCCCGTGAAGTGCGGGAACAACTAGTAAAAATAAAGAAATAAAAAACAGAATCTAATAAGAATTCCTTAAGCTAGCTGAAACCCCGCAAGAATGGCTTCTCCGACGGTGAATCACTTCTAGAATGCATTTAAATAGCAAACCGATGAGCTTGCTCGAATGCTTGACATAAAAAAAAGTATTCACAGAATGAGGCCGGCCTTCATATCTAACCCCTATTCGGCAACAGGCACTGATAGTGACGATGGTGGCTTTTCCAGCAAACTAAACCCCTACTGGAAGTAAAGGATTCCCTGGCAAGTTCAGACTTAATGAAGTTCATGGCGATAAGTTGCATTGACACTCAGCTTCACCTTCAAAGGAATCCACCACTCAAGGAACCTCATCGTAAAAACGGAAGAGACAGTCATCAAGGAGCCAAGATAATCCAAATTTGCAATCTGTGAAAAAGAGGAGATAAAGCTCTACGAAAACATGTAGATGCTGCCTACAGAAGAAGAGCAATCCTTTCATGCGGTGCTGAAAAGACCAAGTTTTTCCTCATTAGTAATCAGTGCTCTGGCAGGCAAATAATTATCAGCACCTCCGGTTTCATCACCCAGTCGAGAGCGACAGCGTATTTTAAAGTGTAGGTAGAATGTGAAACACCCCAAAATAGAGGAACAGGCTCTCGCCAATACTAAGTGAAAGCTAATGTTTTTGCCATCACAATTTGTGAATTTTGAATTTGAATGAGATATATTCTATCTTATCTGTAAAGGAGATACTTATTAGTCAATGTTTGGAGTAAAAGGCGTTTTATTTATCTTTTCAACGCTAATTAATTGAGGTCCTTCTTCATTATTTTTATTCTCTCAATATTGTCCTAATTAAAAAATCTTTCTTGTAAATTTAATAGGTTAAAACATAAATCCTGAGTAGCTTAAACTTTTGCTATACTACTTACTGGAAAATGGAAATGGATATTTTTTGAATAAACCACAAACATAAAAAGTTATTTAAATTATATTTGCTGTATTATTCCTTAAAATACTATTTTAATTATAAAATAAACTAATACTTGGGCACAACCAAAGTTGAAATAAATACTAAGTATTGTTTGTACAGGGGATGCAATCTTGAGTTGCCCTAGCAGTACACAAATATTCTATCTTATAACTGTAACATTTATAATATAATTAAAGTATCCGGTATCGGTATCGGCACCTTAAAAAATTAGAGTATCAGTATCGGTATCGCATTTCAATAATTCCATCCTACATCCAAATATATATATACTATATATAGTATACTATGATAATAATAAATAAAATAATATTATATATATATAATATATATTATATTAGTATATTATATATATTACTTAATATATATATATATATATATATAAAACTATATATAATTATATATATATATACTATATAATATATATAATATATTATCCTATATATATACTATATATATCCTTTTTACTCCCACCGTTTACCGATCTACTACACGTCAGCTTCTTCCATACACTTTCCCCCCAGCTGCTCACCATAGTACTTTAATAAG
>JABUQX010124585.1:0-38027 GCA_015478945.1 Trachelipus rathkii | reverse complement strand
TCCCATCCAAAACGAGGCGACCCGTGACTTCTTTCAGAGAAGGAAGGTACGTACACGGTGCGTAAAGGGATAAGGATCTAAAATTTTATATGGGAAAAACAAACTTAAGGGGTATTAACATGCCTCTTCTCAGAAACCCATACCAGGAATCAGAGCCTCGTCAATTCCGTAAGGTGGTCGTGTTGTCAAGGGAGATAATAATAAAAATTAAAAAAAAAAATAATAATAATAATAATAATAATAATAATAATAAGATCCACTACTATATGATTAGAATTGTGAACACTACCAAATAAAATAATAATAATAATAATAATAATAATAATAATAATAATAATAATAATAATGAACCCTACACTAGACGATATGCCATAGTGAGGGTCCGTCGCGGTCCCATGAAGCTCTAGGATGGATTTTCTGACTACGACGAGTTCTCACTTATAGGTATAGAGGGGGTGGTAAGGCTGGGCTTTCTTTTCGACTTGTGTCATATTCTTCTACTACTTTTCTTTTTTCTGATGCATGTCACGCACCTTACCCCCAGTCTTGGGGGAAAAAGAAGGAAGATGATAATAATAATAATAATAATAATAATGATAATACGTACGATAGTAAGATTTGGATCATGAGTCTCCTTTTCGATGGTGACGATCGGAGTGACACATTTTTCTTTAATTTTCTTACCCTCTTTACCAGGAATTTGAATCTTAACTTTCATCTGTGCTCTTTGTATAGGAATAACCTGATAAATAATAATAATAATAATAATAATAATAATAATGATAATGATAATGATAATGATAATGATAATGATAATGATAATGATAATGATAATGATAATGATAATGATAATGATAATGATAATGATAATAATAATAATAATAATAATAATAATAATAATAATAATAATAATAATAATAATAATAATAAATTTGTAGTTTTAAGAAAAAAGGGTTTAATGTTCACTTTAGGGATTGGAACAAATTGCGAATTGAACAAGGAACCAGCCGCGGAGGGGTAATAAGTTTTCGAACACATTCATCGTTTCGGCATTGAAAACATTGAAGGTCAACGCTTTGTATTCGTGGGTTTGGTACTGGACCAACGATATAAGCTTGAATTTATTCAATATCAAAAGTCAAAATTATCTGTGTTTCAAAATGGGGTTAAACTTCATATTCAGCGTTCAGCTTACCTAACATAACCTAACCTATTAATTTTCTTAACTTTAAGTGAAGATGGTAGCAGAAGAGTGACAAAATATACTTGCATGTTAGAATAAATAAACCAAAGTATATATTTTATGTAATATTTCCATTGTGTCGCGACTCTATATATATTATCCATTTGGCAACACTGAGTATTGGCAGTATTTATTATTAACCTATCTGCTTATTGTTTACCTCTTGTAGTTGTATTGTTGTTGTAAATAAAGACTAGAATGGTATATGCTGTGTTTTGTGTACTGCCCTAATTTATATTATAAATTCTTCGTAACCGCCATATCAAATAATACTACAGTCTTAACATTTCCGACATAGGATTTATCGAGTCTTGTAAATAAGTAAAATCAAGATTAATGTTAGAGTGATGCAAAAGTGCTGTGAAAGTTCTAAGAATGCAAAAGAAAGGAAAAAAAAGTTTCTGATAATTCCAGAAAGTTGAAGAATAGTTTTTGGAAAGAATAGTTTTTCTTATAAAATGAATGGTAAAATAGAATGCATGCTTAGAATGAAAAACTATGAAAGTTTGAGAAAAACTAAATACATAAAAGAAAAAGAAAACTATTTTAAATACAACTTCTCAGAATGAACCCCGCCCCCCTTTTCTTTGAATAGTGACCATAAAATACAGGTATCTTGGTTTGGAAACTGCAAAGTGCATTGCAGAGCATCGAGGATATTAAGGACTGATGTCCTAACGCTTCTGGCCTATACGCTATAAATTCAATAGGATTCATCTAAATTTTGATCAGAACAGATAGGAAGGTTTAAAGAACTTCTAACTACCAAACAATCCAATAGTTTTGGCACTTTACTCTTAATACATAACTATGGTGCTTTTAACATCTGCTAGAGATACTGAAATAGCAGGCACAGTTTTCCATATATTGCCATTACACACACACACACTCAAATAAATAATATAATGAGTTTGAAAAAGTAAAGTGGTAGTGAATCCATTATATTTGATTAAATCTACTAAACTTTACAATGTAGTTTATTATTAACAGTTGAAAAAGTGACGCCAAATTTCAAGAAGGATTTCTGTGTGACGCCACATTCCCACAAGGATTTTCCTGCAGTTATACAATTAATGTGATAGTGCGATTATTATTTTGCGAATTTTTTTTTTTTTTTTTTTTTTTTTTTTTTTAAAGGAAGAGACGTTAATACTATATTTAAGAATAGTCCGTGATCTTTTTGTCTTATTTATAAACTTTAATACCATAAGAAACTTTTTCATTTTATATTATAAAAGGAGTAGACTTGCATTTTATCTTTAAACTTGTATTAAAGAGGTATCCACCTTTAATATAGTAACACGTATAAATGGCATTAAACTTTATAATTATTTATTATGGTACTAAGTTAAATCATATTATAATAATTTAAATTTTTACGTGATACACATCAACCAGAACTCTTCAAGAATTATCTTCAGGTAAAATTTTTGTCAAGTCATATTAGAGAATTTTATCAATATTGATTCAAAGTGATTAGAGTAATCAAGATTTCAAAAATTTATATATTAAATCTAGTTAAAATTAGTTATTCTGAAGTAATCTAAATATTATGTTAGAATTTTGTTAATTAACTTGATTTGGACTTATAAACCTTATATCTTATCTTATATCTGGGTTTTGTGTTAAGTTTTAATGTATTTAAAAATGCCAAGTGCTCTGGGAGCATTTTAAATTTTAGTAAGTTTGCTTTATAAATAATGAAAAAGCTAGAAAATATCTGCCTATTTTCTTACAATACTTTTCATATTTTTAATCATCATTTATCAATTAAGTGTCATTAACCAACCAACAACTATCATCCATCCTTTCTATATAACCAAACCATCTTAATGCACTTTTCGATTATTCCCTCATTTCCACCTTTCTTCACACCACACAACTCCCTACCACGTTCATTCCTCATTTAATCAATTCTTCTCACACCACACAACTCCCTACCACGTTCATTCCTCATTTAATCAATTCTTCTCACACCTAACACCTAAAAGATTGTCCATCTGAACAGATTGTATTTTAGATCTATACCTCTTATTCTTCACTATCGTTTCACTACTATACATTAACACCATTAACAACATATCGTCATGCAAAACCATAGCGCACTCAAGACTTAGTCCCTAATTATCCACCAAAAATTTAATTACACCAGCTACCTTCCTACCATTCACAACTTTCCTACTACACTGTATCATCCGTTCACTTTTCTTCTAAAATAGAGCCAAAATATTTAACCTTAGATACTTGTTCCAATTGCTTACCATCCAACATCATTTCACATTGAGGATTCCTAGCTCACTAAGATCGCCTTACACTTATCTACATTTACTTTCAACCCTTCCTTTTTCACACACTGCCAAATTCGTCTACCAATCCTCTCAAACTTTCTTCAGATTCGCCACACAAAACCAAATCATCAGGGTTACAATAAAAGCAGGGCACCTTCCCCTATCACCCCATCATGCGCAAATTAAATAGTCAAAGAGGCAAATCCCTGCCTCACTCCACTATTATTAAACCATTCACTCACTCACACTCACAACTCCATTTATTATTACACACGCTTCACTATCATTATATATACTTTTGATTCCATTCTGATGACTATCACCAGCACCTGCCACAGGGTTTCTCTATTAATCCCGTCATACTCCTGTGGCAAGTCCATAAAACCTAAATAAATAAAGTTTATTCTTCTTCTCTCAATTGTTTCAATGTGAAAACGTAATCTAAACATCCTCTACTGTACCTTGTAAATGTACCTTGTTCTCCGCCAATCAGTTCCTCAGTCACTTGACGCCCTCTTCCAACCAAAATAAAAGCGTATATCTTCTCTACTACACTCAATAAATTAATTTCCCTATAGTTACTACAATTCCCCTTATTTATCTTACCCTTATATAAGGGTACTATTACTGCTCTCCTCCAATCATTCGGAACTATACCCTCCATAAACGCATTATTACACAACTTCCATATCCAGTCAATCACAATCTCGCCTCCATTCTTGATTATTATTATTAATAATAATAATAATAATAATAATAATAATAATAATAATAATAATAATAATAATAATAATAATAATAATAATAATAATAATAATAATAATAATAATAAATAATAATAATAATTGATAAGTTTTGTATCTGTTTCTTAGATCTGTCTGTGAAAGTTTTCCTATGTACTTTTCGTTCCTTATCTGATGTGACGTGATGTATGAAAGAAGAAGATGAGAAACAGAGGATCTCCTGTGTTATCCCTCCCTTTTATCCCTTTATTTGTTTTATTAGATTATTTTCATTATCTCCGTTTATTTATTCTTTCCAGTGATATAAGTTAAATTTGTATTAAAGTATATAGTATAGTGATGTACTCTTGTGTAGTGAAGTAATATAGTGTAGTGGTGCAGTATAGAGACGTGTCCCCTAAAGTAGCAACCTACTCGTATATACCCCTTCAGGTTCAGTTTCGTGAAGGTGCACCTTTTGGTAGACTGTCCAACTATTGTATTGAGAGTGGTTGTCTGTAAAAAGGGGTAAAGTGTAAAAAAACTAATGTGGGCACCACAAATGATTAAAGTTAATTTATTTTCTGTATTCTGTAAAGATTAATAAGTATCATAGAATACTTAAGAAAAAAGCAAGTTTTAGTTTCCCATTTCATATTTCCCACTCCGATCAACAAGAGAACATCGGGTGAGTTGAACTGTATTTGTTGTAGTTGTTTTGTTACCACTGTATTTTTATCAATAATAATAATAATAATAATAATAATAATAATAATAATAATAATAATAATAATAATAATAATAATAATAATAATAATGTTTAGTAGTGAAACTATGGTGTGAAAAAGAGGTATAGATCAAAGTTACAAAGTGTTCAGATGAACAATCTTAGGGGCGTGTCAGGTGTGAGAAAATTGACAAAATGAAGAATGAAGGCATAGGGGAGTTGTGTGGTTTGAAGAAGGGCCTAAATGAGAGAATAAACGAGAGTACATTGAGATGGTTTGGTCATATGGAAAGGATGAATGAAAGTCGGTTGGTTAAGCGGATGTATAGTGGCCGACTTGGCAGTAGATCGTGTGTGCTGCGAATCGACGGCTGTGTGGAGACCGAAAGTAAAAGGTGATTGAGTCAGTAAAGGTCAATAGCCTAAAGAGGAATAGAGTTTGGCAGAGGCGAGAAGAAAGGTGCATAACAGAAGTGAATGGTGGGTTATGGGCTTTGCCCAGGGGATGAGCCCAACATTGACGAGATACCAAAGTAAGGGTTCCGTCGCGGCTCGTGAAGCCAGGGTGGATTTTTCTGATCGCGACGAGTTCTCACTGAGGGTATAAAGGGGAGGGTAAAAAGTTTCTTTTCTTTCTTTTCGACTTGCGTCATGTTATTTTACTACTTTGCTGTTCTGGTGATGCTACGCACTTCACCCCCAAACTTAGAAGGAAGATGATAATAATAATAATAATAATAATTAATAATAATAATAATAATAATAATAAAATAATAATAATAATATAATAATAAGTAAGTATGAGGGAGAGTACACGCATACTCGAACGATGAAAATTACCTTCCCATTCTTAATGGTGCCGCCTTTCTCTTTTGCGTTCATATTCTTCACACACTCATCCTCCAGGCAACATATTACTAACCACCATTTATCCACATTATCATATACACATGACTTTAACAGTACACACCCACTTCTAGATAACACCTTACAGACTTCCCTACTTACTCATATCCCTTGTTTGCGGGGGAGGAAAAGAATTTCCCACATTCGTATGTCCTGCGTGTGTTAGAAGTCGACTAAGGCGGTGGTAGTTGGGTTGGCTGCCTACTTACCATCTATTTCTTGCCAGGAATTCTAATGCAGGGCCTCGGAGAAGGTCGTAGACGCCGTAAACGACCTTCAAACTTTCGGCGAAATTGTATGATCGTATGGGTACATGGAATGCAGAGAATAAATGTTGAGGAAAGAGGAGAGAGACAGGTGATGGATGTATTTAGGAAAGGGCCAAATTTGATTTGCTCGCTGTGACTGAACAAAAGATGAAAAGGAAAAGGTGAAAAGTTAAGTGGTGTGATGTGAAATGTGTGCGTGCTGGTGGAAGGGAAAAGAATGAGAGAGGAAGAGAAGGAGTGGCAATTTTGATGATGACCTGTGGTATGAAGCTATGGTAGACTTGATTGTGTGAGTTCTAGAATTCTAATTGGTTAAATTTAAGTTTGAAAAAGGTCAAGGTATGTGTGGTTGTGACGATGGTCCATCTAGTGAAACGTGAAGAGAGTACGATTTTGTGGGTAATCTGAAGAGTTTTGAGGGGATGCGAGTCAGGGAGGCTTCAGATTGATAGTTTCTTGGGGGGACCGATGGGTTGGATTAGGTTGATCAAAAAAGGGATGGTTAAACAGGTGCGTTTGGTTTTGAGGTGGCGGGAGAAAATGAGAATGTAGGAAGGTGATTGATTTCTGTGAAGGAGAGTATGTGTGTAAGTAATTACTTCTTTAAACACAAGAGTATCCATTAGTAGTATACTAGAGTTGGTTGTAGGTAGAGATGGATATCGAAGTGGAAAGTATGATTGATTTAGTGTTGTGAAGAAAGAGATGTTGAAGTATGTGTTGGATGTTAAAATCAGTTAGGGGTTAGGAATGGCGATTACGGGATCATTATGTTGTGCTATGTAAAATTAAGTTAGTGGGGGCTGATGGAGAGGATGGTGATACAAAGGGGAAGTAGTAAAATAAGAGTGAAGAAGTAAGTGTGCAAGATTTAATAAGGATAAAGTATGTAAGAGCGCTCGCCAGTAAAACGGTTGAATAGTGAACAAGTTGATAACTGAGCAAATCTGGGGGCAAATGAAGGAAACAATTGTTAGTAGTGGCAAGGAATGTGGGATGTGCTAAATAGGAAGTAAGAATGTTAACAGCGAATGTGGAATGAAGAGGTGATGGAAACGGGTTAAAGGTAAAAAAAAGCGTGGTTGAATGTACTAAAAAGCAATGATGAAGATTCCCAAAAATAAAGATGCTATTGGAATTATATGAAGGAGGAAAAAAGAAATACTAAAAGGGTGTATACGTAGGAGAAACAAGAGGTAAATGAACAGTTTGAAGGAGGATGAATGAGGACATACAAGGAAATAGGAAGCTCTTCTGGAAGGTAAGCGCGAAAGGTTAAGAATGAGAATAAGGGGAATCTCTTAGAATAATGAATAGGGATGGTTGTTTTGTAACTGATTGAAATGGATGTATGTGAGGGGAGTTGTGGAAAGAACACTTCGAAAATCTGCACAATATTAACAGTAATATATGAGGGTGGTGCATGTGTGCGGTTTTGATCGGTTGCCAAGAAGAATAGATTTTGGGATGAGGCTTATTGAGTAAGGAAGGAGGTAATGGTAGGGTGAGAAAGTTGAAGGAATGGTAATCTGCAGGTATAGATGGAAATTACTAGTGAGAATGATCAAGACGGATTGCGAGATGTGGATGATGAATTTGGAAGTTGTGTAATAAAGCGTTTATGAGGGTATTTTCAAGGGATTGGAGGAGAGGAGTAATAGTACCCTTGTATAAGGGTATGGGAGAAAAAAGGGAACTGTAGAAATTATAGGGGAATAAGTTATTGATTGTTGTAGGGAAGATATATGCTGGGTATTTTGGTTCGAAAGAGTGCGTCGAGTGACTGAGGACTGATTGGTTGAAGAACAAGGTGCGTTTAGGAGTGGTAGAGATGTGTGGAATCAAATCTTACATTGAGAACAAGATTTATTGAGAAATGTGAGGGAGAAGAAGAATACAATTTATTTAGTTATGGATTTGCAACAGGCGTATGATAGAGTTAATAGGAAGCTTATGGCAGGTGTAGTGATATATGGTGTGGTTGGTAGGCTTCTGAGATGTATGGAATCAAAAGTATGTATGACGATAGTGCAAGCGTGTGTAAGAATAGAAATGGTGTCAATGGTGATTGGTTAGGATTAATAGCGGAGAAGACAGGGATGATGTGTTATGTCTCCTGGTTATTCAAGTTTGTATATGGATGGGTTTATGAAAGAAAATTGAAGGTGGGATGGCAGGAAATGGTTGTTAGAATGATGGAGAATGGAGTTGATGTTGGAGGTGCCCTACCTATTATATGCGGATGATTTGGTTCTGTTGGCGAATCTGAAGAGAGTTTGAGAGGATTGATAGAGAGATGTGGCAGGTGTGTGAAAAGGAAGGGGCTTGAAAGTAAACGTGGGGATAAGAGTAAGGGTTATGGTTGTGAGTGCAGGACAGTCCTCAAGTGTGAAGTTATGTTAGATGGTGAGCAAAGCTAGAACAAGTGTCTGAGTTTAAAATATTTAGGGTATATGTTGGATAGAGGGAACGGACGATGCAGAGTGTAGTAGGAAAGTTATGAATGGCAGGAAGGTGGCTGGCTGCAATTAATCGTTGGTGAATGCAAAGGGACTAGTCTTGAGTTGTGCTAGGGTCTACATGAGGGTATACGTGTTACCTGTTGTTATTGTATGGTAGAATGAGACTATTGGTCTGGAATAAGAAGTATAGATCTAAAAGTTCAATGTGTTCAGAGATGGACAATCTGAGGGGTGTGCTAGGTGTGAAGAAGAATTGATAAAGAGAGAATGAAGCGTATTAGAGAGTGGATTGTGGTGCTGAGAAACGGGGTTAAATGAAGAGAATAAATGAAGAGATATGGTGAGATGGTATTGGTCATGTGGAAGATGAATATAGTAGGTTGGTTAAGCGGATGTATAGTGGTGAGTGTGTTTGGAACCGACCGGCTGGGAGACGAAGAGAAAGTGGATTGAGTCGGTGAACGAATGTCTGAAGGAGAGAAATGTGAGTTTGGCAGAGGCGAGAATAAAGGTGCATGATAGGAGAGAATGGCGGGGTTTTGGATGGGGGCATGGTTGTGGCCCACCTGGGCCAGGGGATGAACCCTTACATTGACGATTTACCAAGGTGAGGGTCCGTCGCGGGTCCCATTGATGCTCTAGGCAGTGGATCTTTCGTTCTGTGACGGACTCTCACTCAATTAATGGTACAGAGGGGCGGTAAGGCTGGGGCTTTCTTTTCGACGTTTGTCATGTTCTCCTACTGCTTTTCTTTGCCGATGCTTGTACAGCACCTTACCCCAATCTTGGGGCAAAGAGAAGGTGAAGAAAGAAAGAAAGAATAATAATAATAATAAATAATAATAATTTGGGGATGAGGTAATTAGTAAGGAGGAAGGTAAATGGGTACAGCCGAGAAAGTTTGTGAAAAATGGTAAAATCTGCCAGGCCATAGATGGAATTACTGGTTGAAATTATCAAGAAGTGAAGGCAAATGTGATAAAATGGGATTTTGGAAGTTGGAAGTTGTGTAACAAGCGTTTATAGAGGGTTTAGTTACGAGGGATTGGATGAGAGCAGTAATAGTACCCTCTTACATAAGGGTAAGGGGGTAAGGAGAACTGCTAGGAACATAGGGGAATTAGTTTATTTGAAGTAGGCAGGTTGGCACTGATTAATCAAATTGATTTAATCAGTTGATTAAATCAATTGATTTTTGTTGATTTTAGGAAAAATTTTTTTTCTAATTTCATTATTATTTTCATATTATCAGCCTGCATTAATGATAAGTATATTTTATCTATATATAAGCAAATTCATGCAATGTAGTTCAAAATCCCTTTAATAAGAGAAAAATAAAATTAGATTTTCCATACTTCTTATAGTGTACATGTGATTTAAATAAACTTCGGCAACTATCTAAGCATTAGATTGGCAATTCTTATGTTTCATTGGAATAATTAAGGGGATTATTTACTAATTTTTATCAAAATAATAATTAAGCAATTGTGGCTAAAAAAAATCAAAAATATTGTTCCTGATTTTTAAAAAATCAAAAAATCATCAACCCTGGTTGTAGGGAAGATATATGCTGGTATTTCGGTTGAAAGTGTGTGTGTTGAGTGACTAAGGACTAATTGGTGAAGAAAAAGGTGCATTTAGAAGTGGCTAGAGGATGTGTAGATCAAATTTTACATTAAAACGGATTAAAATTTATTCTATACGTTTTGCAGGGTGATGAAACTGAAGACAGGACCAGAATACAATGGCATCTACGGAGATCAGGAGGTAAAAGCTCTTGCAATGCAAATTGCAATTAGCTTGTAAAGTAGCGGTTAGGTATAATGAATTTTATGTTATTAAAGCAGTTTTCGTTTTTGCATTTGTGCTAAAAAAAATGCTTAAGTTTTCGTTCGTTTTTGTCAAACTTAGCGCAAAATCGTAAAAAAATGCTCACCAAACGTAAGGAATTTCCTTAATTCTGTAAGGTTGCTATTTTATATAGAATTTTATTCTATATTACACAGAATTAGGGAAATTCTTTAGGTTTGGTGAGCATTTTTTTACGATTTTGCTCTAAGTTTGACAAAAACGAACGAAAACTTAAGCATTCTTTTTAGCACAAATGCAAAAACGAAACGGCTTTAATATATTTTATATATTCTACGGAATAAATTATTGCGCTACCAAGGCCTCAAAAAATTACCCATTTTAAGTATAAATTCATACACGATTTCATTGTAAAATAAGTATGAAGATCTGTTTAACAAAAGAGAAGATTAGCGCCATAAGAAGAAGAATGAATGAATTGCAAGACTGTTTACTATTAAGAAAAGGGGAAAGTCTGATGTACATATAAAGGGATTCATTTGTGGCAACATCTGAAATAACTTGTGTGTGAAAGACTTTAATTCGAAATCAAATTTGCTGTAGGCAATTATAACTCGCTCTCATATTATTTATATTCTTAGTTCACATTATCCTTAATTAACCAAAAACAAACGATTGAGAAAATAAGAGAAGAATAAATTGTATTTAGGTTTCATGGGCTTGCAACAGGCGTATGACAGGATTAATAGGGAAGTATTTTGGCAGGTGAAAGTGATATATGGTGTTGGTGGTTGGCTTCTGAATGGAATCAAAAGTATGGATGACGCTAGCGAAGCGTGAGTAAAAATAAATGGTAGTTGAAAGTGATTGGTTTCTAATATTCAATAGCAAAGGTGAAGCGAGGGATGTGTTATGTCTCCTGGTTATTTAATTTGTGTATATGGATGGAGTGATGAAGGAATGAGGGGTAGAGTGGCAGGTTTAATGGGTTGGAATGATTGGAGGAATTGAAGAGCGTTGGGGATGCCCTGATTATATATTGTATGTGGATGATTAGGTTTTGTGCGGCGAATCTGAAGAGAGTTTGGCAGGGTGTGTGAAAGAAGCAGTTTGAAAGTAAATGTAGATAAGATAAGTTATGGTAGTGAGTGAGAAGATGTTCGCGATGTGAAGTCTATGTTAGTGGTGATCAATGGAACAAGTATTCTGAGTATTAAATATTTAGTGTATATTGTGATGAAAGAGATACGGATGTGATACAAGAGTTGTAGTACGGCGAAAGTTGTGAATTGCTGGAGAGTAGGGCTGGTGCCAATTAAATCCTGGTGGGATGCACAGTAGCTAGGGGTATTAATGAGGATTACAGTTGTTAGCTATTCCTAAATATGGTAGTAAACGCGGTTGGAAAAAAGAGGTATAATCTAAGGTTACAATGCTGTCCTGATGGCAATCTTAGGAGAGAGTTAGGTGTAAAGAATTGATGAAATTGAGGATATGAACGCATTAAAGTTGTGTGCGTGTGAAGAAAGGCGTAAATGAAGGAATAAATGGAGAGTACATGAGATGATTTGGTCATATGGAAAGGATGGATGTAGTTGGGCTGGTTAATCGGATGTATAGTGGTGATTGTGCTGGGAATCGACCGGCTGGAGGACTGAAGAGAAAGTGGATTGAGTCAATAAAGGAATGGCCTGAAGGAGAGGAATGCGAGTTTGGCTGATTCGAAAAGAAGGTGCATTAATAGGAGTAATGGTGGGGTTTTTGTGGGGGGTAAGGTTGTGGGTTTTGCCAGGTGATGAACTCCACCTTTCACGAAATACAACAGTGAGGGTTCGTCGCAGTCTCGTGAAACACTAGGGTGAATTTTTCTGACTGCGACGAGTTCTTACTTAAGGGTACAAAGGGAACGGTTAGGGGCTGATTCTTTTCGATTTGCGTTATGTTCTTCTACTACTTTTCTAGAAAGCTCCGGTGTATGCTACACACCTCACCCTCAATCTGGGGAAAGGAAGTAGGTGCTGGTGATGGTGATGATGATAATGTTAATGTATAGTAGCGAAACTACAGTGTGGAATAAGAAGTATAGATCCAGGGTGCAGTCTGTACAGATGGATAATCTTAGGGGTGTGTTAGGCGTCAGAAGAAATGATAAAATGAGGAATAAGTATGTTAGGGAGCGGTTTGCTGTGAAGAAAGGCGTGAATAAGAGAATAATTGAGAGTATATTAAGATAGTTTGGTCATATGGAAAGGATGGATGGTAGCTGGTTGGTAAAGTGGATGTATATTGCTGAGTGTGTTGGGAATCAATCGCCTGGGAGATCTAAGATTTAGTTGGTAAAGGAGTGTCTGAAATAAAGGAATAAGTATGGCAGAGGCGAGAATGGGGGGAATTTTATGAGGGGTATGGTTCGTGGGCCAGGCTCAGGGGATGAACTCTGAAATTGACGAGATACCATAGTGGGGGTCAATCGAGGTGTTGTAAAGATATAGGGTGGATGTTTGGCTGCGCCGGGCACGCACTTAAAAGGATATGAAAGAAAGATGTGAGGAGGCTTTTCTTTCGACTTACGTTATGATCCTCTACTCAACTATTCTATTCCCATGCATGGGAATGTGAAGGGAGGAGAAAGAAAGATAATAATAATAATAAAAAATAATAATAATAATATTTTAAAGTATTATATTCATATATAGAGAAAATACTCAACCACCTCATTTAACTGTTTCATGACATCCAAAGCTTGCTGTTTATTAATCCTTTGGGTTTGATGGAGAAATGAATATCTTTCATTCCTTTCGATGATGGAAACTGTGTATGGAGTTTCGTTTCGGGTTAATGCATTTGTCTGCTTACGATTGTGGCTATTTCTTTGAAGCTGCTTTCTAAATTATTGTGCCTTTCCTTATCTGAGACTTGAAGTTCTCCTTTATCCAATATTAATAAGCAAATCTGCAATATATATATATTAATATATATATATATATATAAAATATATATATATATATATATATATATATATATATATAGATTGTATATACTTAAATAATATATATATATAAATTTTATATATATATATATATATATATATATATATATATATATATATATATATATATATATATGGTCACGTGGAAAGGATGAATGATAGTCGGTTGGTTAAGCGGATGTATAGTGGAGAGTGTGTTGGGAACGACTGGGAGACCGAAGGAAAGTGGATCGAGTCACGTGAACGAATGTCTGAAGGAGAGAAATGTGAGTTTGGAGAGGCGAGATAAAGGTGCATGATAGGAGAGAATGGCGGGGTTTTGTATGGGGCATGGTTGTGGGCCACCTGGGGCCAAGGGATGAACCCTTACATTGACGATGTAGCCATAGTTGAGGGTCCGTCGCCGGTCCCATGAAGCTTTAGGGTGGATTTTCTGTCAGGTGACGAGCTTTCACTAATTAATGGTACAGAGGGGTGGTAAGGGCTGGGCTATTTTTTCGACATTTGTCATACTTTCCTACTGCTTTTCTTTTTCCGATGCTTGTAGCGCCCTTACTCCCAATCTGGGAAAAAAAAAAGTATGAAAGAAAGAAAGAAAGAGAAAAATATATATATATAATATACATATATATATATATAATAATTGTGTATATATATAATTATATATATATATATATATATATATCATATATATATTATATATATATATTATATACTATATATATATATGGCAGGAAGGTTGCTGCGGGCAATTAAAATCATTGGTTTGAATGTAAGGCGACTAAGGTCTTGAGTGCGTAGAGATTCTAACATGGTTAGTGTTTTACCTGTTATTGTATGGTAGTGAGACTATGGCTATGGAATAAGAAAATATAGATCTAAAGTTCAATGTGTTCAGAGTGACAATCTTAGGGGCATGCTACGTGTGAGGAAGAATTAATAAAATGAGGAATGAACGTTAAGAGAGTTGTGTTGTGAAGAAAGGGGTAAATGAGAGAATAATGAAAGTATGTTGAAATGGTGTGGTCACTGTGGAAAGGAGAAATGATAGTCGGTTGTTAAGCGGATGTATAGTGGCGAGTTGTTGGGAACCGACCGGCTGGGAGACGAAGGAAAAGTGGATGAGTCGGTGAACGAATGTCTGAAGAGAGAAATGTGAGTTGCAGAGGCGAGAATAAAGGTTGCATGATAGGAGAGAATGGCGGGGTTGTATGGGGGCATGGTTGAGGCCCACCTGGGCCAGGGTGGGCCAAGGGATGACGATTTACCATAGTGAGGGTCCGTCGCGGTCCCATGAAGCTTTAGGGTGGATTTTCTGTCTGTTGGACGGAGCTTTCATAATTAATGGTACAGGAGGATGCGTAAGGCTGGGCTTTTCTTTTCGACATTTGTCATTACTCTCCTATTGCTTTTCTTTTCCGATGCTTGTAGCGCTCCGCTTACTCCCAATCTTGGGACAAATTAAGGTAGGTGAAGAAAGAAAGAAAAGAGTATAATATATTATATATATATATATATATATATATATATATATATATATATATATATATATATATATATACTATATATATATATTATATATATATATATATATATATATATATAATATATATTATACAATATACTTCTGCCCCTGGCCCACCTAATTGGAGGGCCAACTAGCTTCCAGGAAGTCGGCTGCCGCCACCGGGCGGTTCAACAGGTCGAGGAAGAGGATATAGAAAAGACGGCACGGGGGCTCAAGAGCTGGGCCTCTCAAAAGGAGGTGCCTCTGATTGTATCTTTGAGAATGTTACCATCTGGTGCAAGTGGGGGAGGTGACGTGTCTAGTTTAAATCTACTGTTTATTATTGCATGAGTCTCGGTGGTGACCCGATCTGGTAACGCGAGCGAGTCCCAATTGCCATCTTCTGGACAGCGTTTCTTCTATTGGGGAGTTGTGGGAGGGGTATATTGATAAAGTGTTATTTGGGCGGTTTTGAAAGTAAGTGTTTGTTAGGTGGGTATGGATATGTGACCATGACCTATTGGGAGGGGGCGGGGGAATTATATTATAAGTGTTGTAATAGAATTGTGCTGATGAAGAAGGGGGGATTTTAGTTTGTCGAGGGGAATTGGAGAGAATTTGGTGAACAAGAGGGGGTTGGGGTTACGGTCTTCTTGATAGAATTGATCCCCTATCTCCAGATGTGGAAATGGGGAGGAAGAGCGTTCATCGCTGTAAATGTTGGATTGGGGTGGTTTTAGTACAACCTGTGATAATTCTAAGGGGCTGCGTTTGGGAGATTTGTAATTATTTGTGTTTGATTTTGAAATTGCTGGGGGAAACCATGCTGGGAAGCGTAATTTAAGTTAGTTCTAAGAAGGTGTATAGATAGTAGTGAGTGTGTGTTTACTGTCGCTGAAGTTGTGTTGGGGAAAGGGTTCGGAGAGGGGTGTTTAGTTTTCGATGAGTTGTGGAAGTGAATTGGTCAATATGGGGGGAAAGCGTCATGTGGGTGTCGTATGTAAGTCCCGAGTCCTAATATTTTTTGGGGTTTGTTTAGTGGGAGGGGTTATTGTCAGAGAATTAAGGGATGGAGGAGGAGTTGATGTCGGTCGGGTGAGTTAATAGGTGTGATAGAGGACTTAAGGGGGGATGCTTTCATTCTGTTGGTGATTAACCAGTTTTCTTAAAGAGTGTAAGTATTTTTGGGTATGTTGTGGCTGTTTACGTCTGGGTGTTGAGAAAAATGAGGCTTAATGTCGTCTAGCCATACGTGATAAGTTGGTGGAGTTGGATGGGCGTGGGGTAGGTCCTGCAGTGAAAAAGTTGAATAAAAATGGAGAGAGAATGGCTCCCTGTGGGACGCCGGTTTGTAATTGATAGAGTTGGAGAGGTTGTTTTTGTATAATACTTTTGCAATATAATATATAATATATATATATATATATATATATATATATATATATATTATATACTATATATTATTATATATATATAGTATATATTATATAATATGAATTGGGAGTTGGGGTTGGCTTGCCCACTACCACGTTACTTTTGCCAAAAATGCTAATGCATGCCTCGCAGAAGGTCCTGATCGCCGTAAGCGGCCTTCCATCTTTCGGTGAAAATGTAGAACATATGGGTAATGGAATTCAGAGGTATAAATGGTTGAGAAGAAAAGGAGAGGTGATGGATGTGTTTAGAAAGGGCAATTTGATTTGCTCGCTGTGACTGAAACAAAGATGGAAGGAAACGGTAAAAATGAAAATAGTAAAAAAAATTATAGAACGAAAGTTGCAAAGAATAAAAAGAAAAAATGTGAAGGCAAATAATTTTTCTTAGTTATTCTCGAATGCGAAGACGAATATTGGCAGTAATGTACTACTTTTATGTCATAAGATAAGTCCTTGCTAACTTGTTCGGTGGTCTCCATTGGCAGGGAGCAAACAGTTAGGATTATCGTCGGTCGCACCAACTCATGCAATGGAGGTGTATGCTGCGCTGATGTTTTGTCCATAGTATAACCGTGTTTTGTCCGATGTTATGTCCGAAGAATGTGTTGAAAATGTTGAAGTTGTCTGAAAAAATTTTGATGATGAAGAAGAGAAATTGAAAACTAATGGAAATGTATGATCAGTCAGAAATAAATTGCTTGAATGGTTCCTCCATTGTTAATGATGCTAATAAAACAGGAGAACCTATGAAAGAAAAAACGAAGCAGGCAGAAGAGGAAAAGGTTAAAGACACTTCTGCTAATTAGTTTGTTAATTCATATGCTTCGATGTTCATGGATGAAGAGGAATTTTTTTTATAAGAATAAGAAGAATAAAACGAAGTCAAAGACCAAAGAAGTCTGAAATATCTTTAGATATTCTATTTTTTTTTGCTATTTTTTATTATTATGAAAAAAAAAAAACCCCGAGGAGGGTAAGGTAATGTTGAAGAGAGTGCGATTTTCTGGGATAATCTGAATGAGTTTTAGATGGGGTGAGTAGGAGCTTCAGATTAATTGTGATGGGTGACCTAATGGTTGGATAGGTGATCAAAAAGGGGATGGTATAACAGGTGCCTTTGGGGTGTTGGGAGAAAAGAGAATGGTAGGAAGGTGATTGATTTCTGTGAGGAGAGAGGTATGTGTGTAAGTAATACTTTCTTTAAACACAAGAGAATTCATAAGTATACTAGAGTTGGTGTAGGTAGAGATGGTATCGAAGTGAAAATATGAATCGGTGTGTTTGTTGAAGAAGAGTTGTTGAAGTATGTTGGATGTTAAAATCAGTGAGGGGGTTAGGAATGGATTATGGGATCCATTATTTTTTTAGTAAAATTAAGTTAGTGGGGCTTGCATGGAAAGGATGGTAATAAGGAAGGAAAGGTGCGGTAGAATTAAGAGTGAGAAGTTAAGTGAACAAAGGTAATAAGGATAAGTAGCGAAGAGCACTCGCAAGAAATCAGTTGAAGTGGAACAATTGAAACTGAACAAATCTGGAACCAAATGAAGGAAGCAGTTGTTAGTATTGCAAAAAAAGTATGTGGATGTGCTAAAGTAGGAAGTAAGAATGTTAACAGTGAGTGGTGGAATGAAGAGGTGATGCAGGTGGTTAAAACTAAAAAAGAAGCGTGGTTGAAATGCACTAAAAGCCAAGATGGTGAGTCTCAAAAAAAAGTGTGTTTGAAATTATATAAGGAGGAAAAAAGAAATATTAAAAGATGCATACGTAGGAGGAAAAAAAGAAGCGTTAAATGAACAGTTTGGAAGGGAGGATGAATGGGGACTTACAAGGGAATAGGAAGCTCTTCTGGAAGGAGGCATGAACGCATCAGGGAGTTGTGTGGTGTGAAGAAAGGAGTAAGTAAGAGAATGAATGAAAGTATATCGAGATGGTTTGGTCATGTGGAAAGGATGGATGATAGTCAGTTGGTTAAGAGGATATGTTATGTGCTGGGAATCAACCAGCTGGGAGACCGAAGAAAAAAGTGGATTGAGTCAGCAAAGGAATGCCTGAAAATGAGGAATGTGAGTTTGGCAGAGGCGAGAAGAAAGATGCATAATAGGAGTGAACGGAGGGGTTTTGTGAGGGGGTATGGTTGTGGCTCACCTGGACCAAGGGATGAACCCTACATTGACGACATGCCATAGCGAGAGTTTGTCACAGTCCCATGAAGCCCTATGGTGGATTTTTCTGACTGCGACGAGTTCTAACTTAAGGTATAAAGGGCGGTAAGCTGGGCTTTCTTTTCTACTTGCGTCATATTCTTCTACTACTTTTCTGTTTCCAGTGCATGTGACGCACTTTACCCCCAGTCTGGGGAAAGAAGGTGGATGATGATGATGGATATATATTAATAAATATATAAAATCATTGTTTTCGTTTATGGTATAAACGTTTCTGAACGTTAACAACATATAATTCAATTATTTGAATAATCTAGGGGGGGATTATGATGAGAAAAATTATCCACTTGGGAGGTGATAGATACAGGTCAAATTGAAGATTCTGAAAAGAAACATCAGTATTTGCTGGATATGTTCGCTGAAGCAAAGTTAAGTGTAAGGGCTTGAAAGTAAGTAAAGCAAACAATGAAGCTATGATTATGTGAAAGATAGATCAAGGCCTAGAGTTAACATTAGTATGTTAACATTAGATAGTTAACATTAGATACTTGGTGAAAAAGGATGATAACTATCTGGATAACTTTGATAAACTGGAATAGATGATTTGAGGATAAAATTAGAAAAAGATAGTATATAAAGCTAAGTACATGTTTCAGATGACAAAAGGGATCCATTAATTTTGTGGTTAAAATGATGGTTTGGTATGCAAAAACACGGATTAAACAAGAGAGTGAAAGGGAGACTAAAGAGTGAAAATGTATTTCGACCAGAATTTAATCTAAAGGTTGTGTTTTGACAGAAAGACTGAATAAATAGATAATTGTTCGGTTAATTTTCGAGGAGATTAAAACAATTACAAGCCAAAATGCCAGACATTTTTCCTAATGAGAATGAGGAGTTAGCAAAAAATTATCCGACTCCCGGAGTCAAGTTATAAATCAGGAATGAGGAGTCAGCAAAAATTTATCCGACTCCCGGAGTCAGTAATATTTGCCGACTCCTTGCAAAATATTTTCCGGTATTATAATAAAAACAATTAAATTTAAAATTTACCTATTTTTAAACCTAATAATAATGATAAGTTAATTATAATCATGATAATAATACATAATAATAATAATAATAATAATAATAATAATAATAATAATAATAATAAAAGGGTAAAGGGCATAAGGGGAACTGTAGGAATTATAGGGGAATTAGTTATGAGTGTCGTAGGGAAGATATATGATGGTATTTTGGTCACAAGGTACGTCAAGTACTGCAAGGAACTGATGGTGAAGGAACAAGTGTGCATTTAGAGCTGAGGTAGATAGATATAATGTCGGATCATAATTTTATTTGAAACAAATGATTCAGAAATCAGAAGAATAAATTGTATTTGGTAGGGTTTTATGGACTTGCAACAGTTGCGTATAACAGGATTAATAGAGAAGCTTTGTGCATGCGTTATCGATATATGGTGTTGGTGGTAGGCTTCTGAATGGAATCAAAAGTATGTATGACAATAGTGAAACGTGTGTAAGATAAATGAAGTTGAGAGTGATTGGCTTAATATTAAATAGTAGAGTGAGGCAGGATGTGTTATGTCTCACATGGTTTTTTAATTTGTATATGGTGGGGTTTTGAAAGAATTAGAGGTAAGGGTGGCAAGGGAAGTGTGCAGAATGAGGAGAATGGAGAGCATCGGCAGGGTGCCCTCGCATATTGGGTATGCAGATATTATTGGTTTTGTGTGGGCGAATCTAAAGAGAGTTTGAGAGGATTGTTAGAGGGATTTGGCAAGGTGTGTAAAAGGAGGCGGTTTGAAAGTAAATGTAGATAAGAGTAAGGTTATGGTTGTGAGTGAGGATAGTTCACAGTGTGAAGTCATGGTAGATTGGTGAGCAACTGGAAAAGCATCAGATTTAAATATTTGGATTTATGTTGAATGAAAGGGAACGGATGATTGCAGAGTGTAGAACGGAAAGTTGTGAATGGGAGGAAGAATGGCTGGTGCAATTAAATCCTTACTGGATGTAAAGAGACTAAGTCTCGAGTGTGCTAGGGTCTTACATGAGGGTAAGTTGTTTACTGTGATAATGTTATAGTAATGAAACATGTCTGGAATAAGAGGATATGGACTAAGGATACAAGGTGGTCAGTATGGACAATTTTAGGGGCGTGTTCGGTGTGAGAAGAATTGATAAAATGGAGGATGAACGCATTAGTTGAGAGTTGTGTGATGTGAATGAAAGGATAAATGATGAGAATAAAAGTAGTGACACTGAGATGGTTTGGCATGGTGGAGAAGAATGGATGATAGTCGGTTGGATAAGCAGATGCATACGTGGTGAGTATGCTGGTGAATTTGGACCGTGCTGGGAGACTGAAGACAAAAAGTGAGTCAACGTGAATAAGATGCCTGAATGAGAAATAAAAAGTTATTCTACGCTATATTTCTGTGGCAGTAAGCAGAGTATGAGGTTCATATATCAGTTGTTAATGAAAGACTTTCAGAGTTTTAACATACGTTTAGTACACGCAGCATAAGACTCGCAGTGAGAGTTTGTCTACAGTCTAGTGAAACCCTAAGGTGGATTTTTCTGACTTCCACGACTTCTCACTTAAAGAGTAATGAGTAACCAATACGGTTGGGGGACTTTCATTTTTGACTGCATAATGTTCTTCTATTACTTTTCGATTCTGGTGCTATGCACCTCAGTCCCCAATCTGGGGATAGGAGGTAGATGAAGAAGGATAATAATCATAAATAATATAATATTATAATAATGAATATAATATATAATATGAAATAATAACAATCCATAATAATAATGAAATAATATAAGTAAAATTATATTAGTAGACCTTGGGATTGAACTGCGATCTTAGTGCATCACACAGTTTGTTGGAAAAATTTAGGAGGTTTCTTTCTTTCGCCACCTGCCCTTGACATGTGGTTAAAAACTGTGTGATGTAAACTCTAATATCTTCTCATTGAAAGTTTTAAAAAAAAAAATTACTAAGTAAAAAAGATTTTAGTAACTAAGCAGAGGAAAAAAAAAAAAAAAAAAATAACAAAATAGGCTAAGAAATTGGCGAATACTAATTATTCAGAATTCGTTGCAATAGATTTTGGAAAACTTTACGAAAGCATTTTCTTTATCATAAAACTTTGTTTATTCTAAAAATTGAAACAATATTTGCATATATTGTTCAATATTTTTAGTCCAATATGGTTTTAATTGAAGTTTCTGGTATATGATCGAAGTTTTTGAAATGTTTGGAGGAAAGTAAACTTGGTGCTAGCAAAGATGTTATATCAATAGTGCATAACAAAGTGATATGAGTTTTGAAGCTGTTCATTGTGTTTGTTGTGTTAAATTTTCCTTTGGTCATTTAGTAGTTTATGAAATCTAGAGAGTGTATTTGTTACTGTTGAATGAAATCGAGAATTTCTCGGAAGTCAGGAAGACGATTGGAAAAGCTGAGTAGCAGTTTCTTAATTTTATAACCGTATTTTTAAAATTAAGCCCTTTGTAATTTTTAACGGTTTCGGTTACACCTCGCTCTTTTTTTTTTCATCTGCAGGTTGAAGTAACAGCCGTCCCTGTGAACACTGCCGAAGAAGGGTCTAAAGGAAAGCTTCGTCGTTTTAGTCAACATGTCCCTGACAACATGACTTTTGGAGGACATCCTCAGCCCACTCTAGATGTTCCATATCCAAGTATTCGTCAGGTAAAAATGTGTTACTTGAGTGCAATCTCTACCTGATGAAGATATTGTTAAAATTGGAAATGCGTGCATTTTATTTATTTATATATATAGTATTATTATATTTAATAGTATTATATAGTATATATTATAAATAATTTAGATATCTAATTCGTATATAGTATAGTATATATTATATATAATTATATATAATATCAGTATCGCCTAATATATATACATATATATTATATAACTACATTACATGATAGAATTATCATTAACTTCATTATAGTAATATATATAGATATATATATATAGTTATTGTTGTTTTAAGTAGTACACAAGGAGTCCATTTTTGTTTTTGAAATCCTTTCGCAATCTTACCAGCTATATAAAATTATTATTTCTTTTATATTTATATGTACACAATCTTCATCATCGATCTTCCTCCTATCACCGGATTAAGCGGTGAAGTGTCAACTCCCACTCCCCGGAACAGAAAGTAGTAGAAGACTCGACCGCAAGATCGAAAAGGAAAAATCAATGAGACATCAACACATTTCCAGCTCACTACCACTATTATTATTACAGTTACTTTCATCATATTTATTTTCTCCACGCACTCATAGAATTTTAAATGGAATTTTTCATGGAAATCATCAACATATATATCTCATTAACAACCACCGCCATATGAAGCTTCCCTGATTACTTATTCCTTTCATACGCCTGTTGCAAATCATAAAAAAAACCTAAATCACATTTATTCTTGTCTTGCTCCCCGTCATTTTATCCAATCATTTGTTTACAATGTAAAAGATTCGATCCACACCATATCTCTTAGTTAATAGTCCCGAGAGATTGGTAATAATGTATACTTTTAACTGCATCAGTGACAATTGGAGTATTGTCTGTAGTTATGTATAAATTGATATATATATTTGTTAAAAATTGGGTTGATCGCGTGAAAATACTTTTGGGGTCTTCTTTTAGTAGAAGGACAAACCAGAATAAGTTGTACTATGGTGTTGTGGTGGTTTTGGCTCATTTCTAAAGTAATGGCATGACTGCAGAAATTTCTGTGGTTATCGATAGACTTATGCGTTATTGTTTTACCCGCCAGCACTTCATTTTGAGATGACGAAACCCGAGCACAGATAAGAACATCGCGTAGCTCAGGTGGGAGCGAGTAAACCAGTGGACTGGAAGATCCGTTGATTCCGATGAGTGTAAAGTTGCGACACCGAAGGAAGTACTGGGGTGGTATCTTCGACGCTTCATCGTTGCATAAAAATCGGAATGCGTTACGAGCTACGACTTTGGAGAAAAGGGGAGCAAGATTATCGCAGTGATTGCTATGTTCCAAGACCCCTTTCCTCTCATCCCATGCAGCAGATAGGGTTTGAGTCTAAGCTAAAAGGCTAATAAACAGTCATATATTTTCAAACTTCCTTTACCCTCTATCTCTGCGACGTGACGTTGGCGCCTCATCTCTTTTCTACAAGTACTACAACGTCAGGTGCTCGAGAGAGTTGACCTCTCGCATTCCATCACCATTTCTTCGACCTCGTAGCACAAAGAATATACCCTTGCTTTCACATGAATTGTATGTGAATATTGGAAACTTCAAACTGGTTCCTAGTGATGCCTCCCCCTTTCCAGCCGCTTCTGATTTGTGGAACTACATGCCTTCATCTATTTTTCCTGCTGTATTTAATATTCTTTTTAAAGCAAGCATTTGCCCCCATTTGAGAAATTTATGCGTTAGACTTAGGCTTGGGTGGGTTTTCTTTCATTTCATTATTCTACCCTGTCCTTAAAAATGGCCCCCATGCCGGGTGAGTGGTGTAACCTGTGGAAAAAACATTGTTACTTGGTATATTTCTTTATGAATAATTTTATTTTTCTGGCTCACCAAACTTGTTAATTTTTAACAACTTTTATGACTTCTTAGTTATCTTGTTGTGAATAAGATATTCAAGTCAGCAATTTAGTTTCTTTGATAGATGTTTGTGATTAATAGTTTACTAAACCTGTTGTGACAGTTGTTTCATATTAGTTTGCTTGTATGTTTATTAATGTATTGCAAGTGCAAACCTAAGGGAGGCTTTTGATTATTCTTTTTAAAAGATTTTTTTTTTAATATAGTTTAGAAGTTCTGATCTTTCTGAAAGTAAAATTGACATTTATATTTTTTTCCAGTCATATAAACTAGAAGTTAAAGAACCGCCACAAGGAATGGTTCCCCCAGTACAAAATCCAGTAAAGAAACCTTCGCAACAACCATCCCGTTTGAGAAGATTTGCTCTTCAAAATAGTTCTGGGCTCCGGATCCGCACTCATCCAAGTCTTCAGAGTGAACAGCTAGGAATTGTTCATGTAAATGGCACCATCGCTTTTGTTGATGAGGTAATAAACTACTAATACATTGACTTAGAACTTTTACTTTTAAATGACTGTAATGATATTGGTCTAATCCGTTAGTGCAAGATTGCTAAATTTACTGGAAAATAAAATGCAATTTCATGAGAGAAGGATTTATTTATTACAGTTTTTATTCTTTTTGTAGCTTTTTCTTATATTTTATTGAATAATATTAACACTATCTTTATCAGGTTCACAATAGTGATGGAGTTTGGTTGAGACTTAGTCTTGAAAGCATTCGTCAGTATTGTTCGGAGAGTCATTCTGAGGCGTGGTGTCTACAATACAACCAACACCTCGGGAAAACTCTTCTTGTTCCTCTGGATCAGCCCAAAACCATTTTGGACCAAGTATATATATTTATTACAATTTTGAACCAACTCTTACCCTAATAAAGTTTTGTTTTCTAATGATTTTGTATATTAACTCATTGAAATTAAGTTATCATCTTTATGCAGGTCATTACTGATACAATTACTCGTAGAAGCGGGCAATCTCATCACTCGGGAAGACCTTCTGCTGGTGGGAGACAAGAAGCTCCTCAAAATTGTGTTTATACTGTTATAAAATGTGGTGCATCTGGACATAATATTAGGAGTAAACCAAGCCTTAAAGCACCACCTGTTGGAATGCTTGTCTTAGGAAATACGATTATGGTTGATTCGGAGATTAAGAATAATGAAGGTAATATGGCATCCCTCTTTATTTATCTAGTGGAATATTAATTTGGTTCGTTGAAGTGTTTCATAATACGAACCTTCTGTGTCACATTGAGAATGTTGAAGTATTTTACAGGAAAAAATTTCAAAATGCAGAAACCTGATCACTAATGACAAAGGTCATTAGATAATTAATATTAGGAATTTCTATTATATAAATTTTTTTGTACGTACAAAATGTATAAGAGGGAGACTAGATATTAAAAAAAATTTAAATAAAGTTACATTACGGTTAAAGTAGTTCTTGTTAAATGGAACCTTCGTTTCCCTTAATCAATTTTGAAACCCTATTTGAATGCAAACAAAACGCCATTATTGGAATTTATTAGTTGAGTGAGAATTCTTCCTAACGAACTTTTAACTTTGCAAAGGAAAGAATTTCAAAAGTAAATTGACATAATCATATCATGATAATGCCTTTCACATAAGATTTCGGCACTGTTCGTGACACTGCTCCCAGAAATGAATTATATAAAATGGATAAAATTTCCAAACAAATTCTGTAATTCTTAGAAGTCAAAAGTATATTTGCAAACATATTTTGCTTTCATAGAATAAAACGTCAGAAAAAATACAAACAAAAATCATTTGACTATTCAGGAAATTATCCATTGTACATTGTTCAAATTTCCAGTCATTTTGACAATGATTTTTTTTACTTAATGTAAAGAATAATGGTTTTCCTTGAAATGAAATAGAAAAGAAATCTAAAATTGATGGATGAATAGATAAACGTGTAATTATCTCGTTTTAAGAGGGCGGAAGACCTTCTAAGACACCCAGGAACCATAAGAATTTTATTCCTCACCTATAATTTGTAAATAACGTAGAGTTTAAAATAATATATATAGGTGTATTAGGTAATGATTAATATATTATAGATAGTTATATACGAAGTGAAGAAAAAATTTATTTTGATTGACAATTATGGTAAAATTTTTTACAATAGTAATTTATATAAATATATCTTACTATTTTAAGAGTATGTATTAGAATAAGAAATAGAGAAGAAGATGAAGATCGAAAGAAGAGAAAAGAGAATAATGATATTGGAAGAGTATGTGTATGTTGAAAATCGAGAAGAAGTGAGGGGTATTGAGAAGAAGAGAAATGGGAGGAAATTAGTCAGAAGGGAATCATTAGATTGTTGCTAGTGGTGAGAAAAGATTTAAGGGTTGAAGGGGAAGAGGGAGAAGAGGAGAGAGGGCTTGGGAAGAGCGTATAGAAGGGACCTTAGTTTTTTTTTTTTTTTTGTTTTATTTTTTATTGTTTTTTTTTTATATTTTTTTTTTTTGCCTGATAGATAACAAAAGAAAAAAGTTTAGAATTATATAAGTATTTTTTTATAGATTGTTATAATTTTAGTATAAAAATATTTATTTTTGACGTACTTGTGAATTAATGAAGAATATTACACATAAAAAATAGAACTCATCTCCAACCTGATTTTGCCCCCGAAATTGATCTCGACCAATAAATTAATTAGAACTCCAGAGTCTATAGTGAAAGAACACAAAATACAAGCGTTTTTACCCTTTTATATCGAAATTCTCGAGAAAAAAAAAAAAAAAAAAAATAATGTATAACCTAAAATATTTTTTCCATATAGCATTGAAGTATCCATGACCCTAAATAAGCACAGATCTTGTACAAAACCAATTCTTATAATCTGGTTATATCAAACATAGTAATCTAAAAATAACAATGTAGAGGCCGAGACCCAGGTAAATAAAATTAATGGAAAATACTAAATATATATAGAGAAAAAGAATTAGATTAAAATAAAATAAATAAATAAGTAGAAACATAAAAATGGATGAAGAGAGATAAGAATAACAAGGTTTGTAATCCGAGTAGTCCGTGATATCTACCTTACAATTAAAAGGAAAAAGATAATAAGATAATATATGTTAAATCATTATATAATGCGTAAATTATATAAGGTTGCCGATTAAAATGAATTGAATATAAATCAGGTAAAAGATGATAGTGAAGTAAATTTAAATTAGGTAAAAAAGATGTCCTTGATTTTAAATTGTAAAATGTACTAAAGCATAAAATTTGGAGAAGTTTCAAAGAATTAATAAGTATGCTTGGAATAATAAATAATAGGAGGAAATAAAAGATATAAAAAATACTTAAAAGGTGCATATATACGTATAAAATAATATAAGGAGTATTGAATAAATAACAATATAAGATGTGAAATAAATGAACAGAAATTAATTGTAAGTAAAGGTAATATAATGATAATAAAATATATAAAATGAATGACGGACCATTACAATAACTAATGGAATTAGAATCTCTTCTGGGAAGCGGAAGCGGCGAGTATAAGTAATAATAATATGGAATTTACAAAAAGTATTAAGTGTGAGTAAATTTAAGTATATAAGTAATACCGTATAATCTGAAACTTTAAGTAAATTAATAATAATAATATGAAATTTAAGGGATGGTATTTAAGCTTTTTATGTAACTTTTTGTGTTTAGACTATAACTAATGCTATAGATGTAAAAGTAGTAGTAAAATAACAAGTGGTAAAATTGCAATGCTCTCTCAGAAGTATTTTATCAGAAGCATAAATATTAATAACTAAGTAAATGATGATATTATATTAGGGATCTGTACGCTCGTATAGTTAATCGTGAGGTAATCTGTGGACTTCGGCCTGAATTTTGAAGTGTTTTGGTCGTAAATTGGGTAGTCACAGGGAAGTATCGGTAAAATAGTCTATATATTTAATGGCCAGAGCTGACTTTTCTTACTTTATTTGAAGTGTTGATAATAATATTTATGGAGATAAGCGTTTCTAATTCACGGAATAAATAAGAAGTCTGATTATTCGAAAAAGATAGCTAGTAGGTACAGTTATGTTTTTTTTTCCCTCGATTTCCTTTTTAAACATTAGATTTGTTTGCCTTTTCTCCAACTTGGTCTTTTAGCGGAAGAATTTACTAATTTGACGCCCCATATTTGAATTTATAACCGAATTAATGAGTCGTATATGTTTATTAATTTACATGGGATAAATTATTATTTTTTTGTTTTGTTTGTAAAACCGCAAAATTTCGTGAAGAGGACGAGGAATGGTAAAATCTTGTTACGGTATAGATGAATGTGAGTGGTGATTTGAGTGATCTTTTTAAGCGTTGGAAATTAATCTGATATTATTAGATAATTTCCTCAAGATAGCATAGGGTATTGGCATCGTTTAAAATTAGGCAGTTTTATCGTACGAAAAATTTTCCTCGATTTCTCCTTGGTTTTTGTCTGTTTTTTTTTTTTTTCTCTTTTTTGTTTTGACGTGTCGTGTGCGTGTGCGCGATGCGGCGTGTAGTGAGTTTGGTGTGACGTATGTTTGTGTGTGATAGTGTGCGTTGTGGTAAGGCTGTGATTATTAGAAAAGCAATTTGGCACCAGGGTTTGTGCATTGCGTTTGACTACCAACATCAAATGGCTAGTGCACTCTGGATAACTTACTTGCATCCAAATTTGTCCAAGGAAATATCTACGGAGGAGACTGCCTCTAAAAAACCTAAAATTTTGATTGTATACTTTGTCTAGAGAACATCAGAAGAGTGATCAAGACTCTCAATCCTATTCCAACCTTTATTAATTAAATTCACAAACACGGTTATAAAGAAAGCGTAGAAAAATTATAATTTCTCGCGATACTTTAAGAGAAATGGGGTAGTTATGAGTGCGGAATAAGTTGATTGAGTGTCTCGTATATGCGAATATAAAAACAGTTCTGATTAAACAAACTATGCTGGTATTCTGCCCGCCTATCGATCGGAAGAAAATCTGAATCTCCTAGTGCGTTGACCTCACCGATGTGACTGAGGGACTGGTTTGTGAAGAACAGTGGCTTAAAATCTTTCTATCTTCTACTACAATTATCTTGTGCTTCTGCTATCTGTTCTCCTAACAGAGAACAGTATTTTCATGCGCTTATTTTTTGAGGAAGTCCTGTTTACTACTATCTCACAGGAGAGAACTTTATATCTTCTATCCAAATACTGAGGTCCTCTATTATTCTTTTAATGTTAACAACAAAAAAATGTGCTGAATGTGATTTGCGGAAGGAATGCGTTTTTTTAAGGGAGGAAAAGTATATTGTCATTAAATAGTGATAAGTAGAGAAAAGACCAGTGAATGCAGTGTACATCATCTACAAACATACTGGAGCAAAACTGATTAAATTAAATTCACTTACATCATTTCCGGAAGTGCGTCCTCTATAACTCGAGTCTTAGTAAACAACACACTTGACCCATGTTTCACCACATGTAGACACGTAGTCTCTCATAATAAATACGAACCACACTTTCTGCT
Source organism: Trachelipus rathkii (assembly GCA_015478945.1). NCBI lineage: Eukaryota > Metazoa > Arthropoda > Malacostraca > Isopoda > Trachelipodidae > Trachelipus > Trachelipus rathkii. Next base: position 8,329 of record JABUQX010124585.1, on the reverse strand, counting down.
CTATCGGTAAATTAATCCAGCCAAAACCCCCCCTTATAAAATCTCTTGAATTTTAATAAAACTTTTCTCCAACCATTCCTCCATTTCGTATTAGTGCATATATCACCTGCCTCTAAAATGCGTTTTGCTGGCACTGTTGTGATCGCGGGCCAATTGGGGCGCATGCGTTCTTCTACGCCGGTGTAGTAGCAATCTAATAAAAATTGATAAAATGGAGTGGCAATTTCGAACTATCTTAACGTATGATATGACCGGACTTCAGAGTTGCAAGCTCGATTAATAGTGGGAAACTGTAAGTATATAATATAGATTTGAGATGGTGCGATGAGGCAAGGTCATTCCTTCTTGACTAAGATCTTTTTTCTTCCTCAAAAATCATGGTCGATCGTGCTTGTTCCCTTGTCCACATTTCAAGGCTGGAATCATGCATGTCTTTATTCGAGGGAGTTGTAGAGTAGGAAAAAACTCTCCGGTCTGCCTATCACTATTTCTGACTTGCCACAAGCTGTTTCATGTTTCAGGCTTTATAATCGTTTGTGTCTACGTGCCGAATTATCTCGTTCCGACGTGTCAAAAGCTGTATCACTATCAGTTTAAACGAAAAAAATGCGTGCAGAATCCCTCATGCTGGTTCTATGCGTACGTGACTATCGTACTCTGGAACCTATTGCATTCACAAAGAACATCTTCTAAAACAGCTTCTGTAAAAATCTCCTTTCCCTCCGTCTTATTACGCTTCTGATGAGTTCTAATGTTGTTTATACTCCAACGTGAAGAATGCACGCAAAATCAGCTACTTTGGCCTCCAATTGGTTCTCTCTTAATAGTACAAACCACTGATATATATATAGGGACAGCTGATGGGTGTCTCTTTTCTGCCTCCTCCTCCTCCTCCAGGCCTACCGTATCTTATTTCATTGCAAAGCGCTGTCCATTCAAATTTGAAATGATCGATGAATCAGTTTGTGTTCCAGTCAGACGTCTACAAGGTCCCATCCTCTATGAAGTTGAAGAGGTATGCGCACCGTGTGAGTGGCAATTCTACACGAGTGTAGTATAATTAAGAGCATGTTGGCTTTCGTGTGCTGAACCCCACCCCTCGCTCGTATTCTAGCATAAATTACACAGTGAAGTGCCTTTGCACGAAAATGTAAAAACGTTAAAGCTTATAGCGAGTCACACTAAGTTATTGGAGTGTGCTCGGGATAATGGTCCACCGTAGATGAATAATATTCTCCGGCTCACACAAAGTGTGACCTAGATTGTCTATTGTTCTAAGATCGTAAACTATCGCCCACTGAGCAGCTGGAGCTATAAGGGTCTTCGAACTTGTTTAAATTAAATCTTTCTTTATAAGATCACTGTGTTATGTGAAACCCTTCTCAAAAATACGTGTTCAAACTTCTTAAAGATCAATCTTGGGAATCAACTTTCCCCTTCTTTTCATGTGAGAAGGATATCACCCCAGTATAAACGCGTGATGAGCGGTGCTCGCGAGTCTACTGCACGTAGGAAAGTTGTGTATACCAATCGGCTACTTTAAACCAGAGAAAGAATTTTAAGGTTTTCTTTGTCGCGGTCGCACATTAGTGAAAAAACATCAACCCGGTGTGAAAGCACTTGTGGGTGGGAACCGCGGTAAAGGACTATTGATCCTTTGAGGCTCTATGAATTCCTAAAAGCATCTTGTGACCCGAGTGGGAGGGTATGTTTATTGTCCACGTGCTGTTAGTGCTATGTCAAACTGCTCCCAAAAGCTTCCCGCGTGCTCCACTTTGAGGACTTATTTCGCGTCTTGCGTTCAATCTATAGAAAGTATGATATAACTTCACAATAGGTTGCATTAGCTTATTCTTTTCAGAAAAAAATCGCTCAATAGTGGTAAGTCAATCTTGTTTGAGATGGGGGGCGCGACTTCTTCCATGCTTTTCTGTCAATATGTGTTCCGTTAGGTGGATCATGTATAGAAATCTCCTACTTATATATATCCTAGACTATTGTCATATCAGGATGATCTTCTGCACCTCGCACATCTAACTCTATCCACTCATAATGTCGATGACATTGACCTTCCATTCTTCAACTCATTATTCAATTAGTGTCCAACTCTTCTTACTTTACTTAATGAATTATGGAGCACTCTTCGTATTTGTTAATCTTTTCCTCGAGGTGTTTCATATTCTCGAGCTGATCGTAGATAGAAGTTTCAAATGAGGTATGGTGGGATCGCGCAAAAGCATTATGAGTGGAGAAAGTATGTTTTAAGTGCGCACTTAGAAAACCCTGACTTCGTACTATTAGTCGTTCACGTTGGACACAACTTAATTAGGTATCTCTTTTGGCGGTTCTACTGCGATCATCTGCCTGAGTTGTAAGCAATATAACGGCATCCTTGCCCGGTTGGGCTTAACGCTGAAGCATAAACAAAAAAAATGTTATTGAAAAACCACAAATCACAGTGTTGCTTAATGACGTGGCCTCAAAGAAGAAGACTTGTTGGGGAGATATACTGTTCGATTTAGAGTTCGAACTTTTTTTCCTCTCTCCAGTTCATCCACCCCACCAAGAGGGGTCCTGATCGCAAGCGACTGTGAATGAGGAAAGTGAGATTGAATCTGTACCTCCATATCGTGTAGAGCGAAGGTCGTCTCGTTTTTTCATCCGCTTTTGAGGTAGGGTTCGAGTCCAAAGCCTCCCTCAAAAGACTTAATACACCTGAAGCACGTATCGCGAAATGTGATAGTTATTGGTTCACAAATTGATGGCAACCCTAGTTAATATATTAGTCGGGCCCCCTGATAGGAGGGATTTGGGTAGCTGATATTTGGCTGCCCTGTTCTATTTAAAGTGGTTATTTATTAGGCAATCTCGAATGGGAGGACTCTATAATCCCTGTCGCGCCGATTCACCTCGCGCACTCCCGACACCTGATAACACACCACTCTTCACGATTAGCACAAAACGAGTGCCCGGTGTCTTTGCACCATGCGAATGTTTAGCTGTGTCAGGGTTCGTGTTGCGACCTGAGTTATATCTTCACACTAGTGGATTCGCTGTCACGGCGATTCTTTCCTTTCCTGGATACCCTGTTTCTTGTGGTACGATGCTCTATCATCTGGCGATTCTCTACTACTATCATTTAAATTTCGCGTACCATCTAATTTAAAGCCTGCGTCTGTTCTTTCAATTCTGCGTAATGGCGTTAGATGGCATTTTGAGCGTTCAACACCGCACTCGGTTGAATAGGTTCTCCCGTTGAGCCCCGGCCGGGTCGACAACTGGGAAAAAAAAATAAATTAAAGATTGGATAAAGGCTCGTAAGTAAAGAACTCTTCTTTAACTCTAGATCTGGTATTGAATCCCACATGTATAAGTACATTGGGCACTCCGACTCCGTCCACCATCTGCTCTTAGTAATACTGTATAAATACCAGTAAAACCGAAGATAAGGCTTGTCTATCGCGCCTCATCGAACTATAACACAACAATATATATATATAAATAATAATTCACAAGGAAAGGGCAAGGAAGAGAAAGAAAAAAAGAGAACAAAAGCAACATTACTGTAAAACCTTGATATGAGGGATTAAACATTAAACTGAATAGATGAGCGTATTATGTGGTGCACTTTTCAGTGAGCATAAATTAAATACAATATAATATATATATATAATAATATATATATATATATAATAGTCCTACTGAATAATGTAAGGTATTAGGATATTATTAGTGATCTTATGATTAAATTCTATATGGCCGAAATTGCTTAGACATATCATTCACTTTCAAAGGAAGAGAATCACTAATCATAAACCTTCATCGTAAAAACTGAAAGAGTAACTAGTCATCAGGATCAAAAGATTAAATTCAAATTTGCATAGTCCTGTTGAAATGAAGAGATATGAAAATTGGCGAGAACAGGAATATGTTTGACCTACAGCAGGTAGAAAACAGTTTATTGCACTTTGCAATGAGCGTGATGAAGGCGATTAAAAGAGCTTAGTATTTATTATTATCCAGGCTGCTAGAGCAAATAATTAATCCAGCAACCTCCCTTCAAATTCACACCCAAGTCCGAATAAAGAAAAAGTGAAGTCAGGTATTTGAGTGCGCATTGAGTAAGAAATCATAATATCACCTTCACATCCCCAGTATGATTAAAGTCACACCAATGGATTCAATCCTCCTCTAAGGATATAAGAAGATATACAAGATTAAGTTTTGTGTTGCATACCTTAATCTTAGTATTTATTTTAAATTTTTGTGAATAATTTAGAAGTGATTGCAGATTTATTATTCCTAACTCCTGAAATGTAGAGTAATTAAGTTAAAAGTATCATCAAACTGATTAATAGTTAATGATTATAGTTAGTAATTATCTACGCTCACGTTATTTAATATTAAAACAATAAACCTCTCACTTCAATGTAGTTCAAATCATGTTGTCAATAAAGATAGAGATTAAAATTGAATAGACTAAATATTACTATTACTTCATCATATATTTATTATTTTTTATTGTAGCTATATGAAAACCTTACTTGTTAAATTGTAATCAGTTTGTCAACAACATAAAAGCTAGTAGTGAGAACTTTGTTAATAATAACTATTTAAAATGGATAAATATATTATTTTATTAATAACACAAACATAAAAAATGTATATATTAATAATTTAATATTTAATTTATATTTTATCCTTAAATATATGGATACTATTTTAATTTATATAAAAAATAAATATTATATAACTATTGGGCATCAACACCAAATATGAATATAAAGACTAAGTATGTTTATGATAAAACAAGCGATATAGCCATCTTGAAGTTATTGCCCTATACAGTGCCATAAATATAGTTCTTATATTTGTATGTACTAGTTAGTAAATTTATATTAATATATTAAAAATTAAAAAGTAATATCCCGGTATCCTCACCCGTATCCAGTATATCCGGTATCGGCCATCCAAAAAGTAGATTCGTAATCTCAGGACCTCTTACCTATGGAGTATTACCGTGATTACATCTCATTAAATATATATTATCAATATTATATAATATATATATACTATATATAATATATAGTTATAATTATTAACATTAATAATATATAATATAATTAAATATATAATATAATAATAAATTAATATATATTATTAATTTATATATATAATCTAATATATATATATATATTAAGTTATATATATATTAATAACTATAAATATATATACTGAATAAATAAATAATATATTAATATAATATGATATATAAATTATATAAAATATATATATATATATAACCTTAATATATAATATAAATAATATTTATATATAATATAAATATATTAAATATTATATTAGGTGATAATGTGAAGTATCCGAAGATAAAGTGATAATTAGCCTGAGATAGCCGGATTAAACCGGATAATCCGGCTGGGAGTTAAAAACCGATATATAAGATACCGAATTAATCACGGTAACCGGATATCGGGAAATCGGATAATCTCGCAGTATAATCTGTTATATAAATTATACTCCAGTATATATTAATATAATATAATATTAATATTATAATATATATAATTATATTAATATAATATAGTAATTTAATATATATATATATACTATATAATATATATATATTTGATACATTAATCATTTCCCAACATTACCATTATAAGATTTATCCTATACCTGAATTTCTCAGTTTCCAATTCATTTAAATTCTTTTTAATAGTTCTGTGTCCCCTTTTCTCAAATCTAACCTACTATACCCACCTTCTATCCTCTCCAGCTAACTGTTAATTCTCACAGTTAATAGACAGCGGAAATGTATTCCAAGTAAGATATATAAATTTCTTATTGCATAACCCTTTAATTACTTCGCATATTCAACTGTATGAAGAAACTGGGCACTACTTGCCATACCTATGAATCAATTTTAAATTTAAAGTACAAGCTACAGGCTTCGATGGAGAGAACCAACTTAAAAACCATCCAAGAGATGGATTGACATTAGATTGAACAAATATAGAGAATTGATTTTTTTCAATATGTTTTCAAATCAATCAAAACAAAAAATAAAATAAATTCAACATATTTTTAAACTAAACTCTCTACCACTATGTCTATAAACATCTGCAATTCACTCCAGTTCATTAACTATTATTAAACTTTTCTTGTGGACATTTATTTAAAATTAATTTTTGATTTATTTAAATTATTTATTTAAATAAATTATTAGTACCTTTAAAAAACTCGATGACCATATAATTAATATAGTTAATGATATTTATAACAATAGGAAGTGATTAATAAAGATTAAAAATTAAAAAATGGTAAAATTATTATTTTAATTAAATATTTATTATTATTAATTAATTAAAAAATGAATATGATCAAGGTCAAAGTGAATCTCGAAAATAACTAGATGATGGCATTGATAAAATATTTCGTGATATATTACTTATTATGAAATTGTACCACAATTATCAAAAATTTATTTGCAGATTCTACATTGATAAAACTTTTCCAATTATTTCACATAAGTTTTTATTCTGTATAAATGGATAAAATATACTAATGCATCGTCTTCTCATTGATGAATTAACTCAAGTTAGATGAGTGTAAGTTCAATATCGACTATGTCTACAGTTGGAGGAGAATCAGCGAGTTGTTTTTAATTCTTTTATTTTTCCCTCATATTATCTCCTGCACTATAAGAACCATTGCATGTTTTAATATGAAAATTAAACATGTACTAAAAAAAATTTTCCCAAAATATTAATTAAAGATGGCACCAAAATAAACTGTCACGAACGCAGTAGAAGAAGGTGTTTCATTAAGAATATCAAAAGAAATCATGGAAGTAAATAAGGATAGTTTTTTTATTAGAACCCTTCTTAGCCTAATTTTAAGCGTCAACTCTATTCCAAAAGTAGATGTGGTAAGAAGCAATGATCACTGAATAATTCCACCCTCGATATAAATATGTGGAATGCATACGTTATGGAAATCGAAATTAAAATATCCCATATACCTTAAGCAGAAGGTTAGCTGAGAATGAATAAGACTTTTATAAAAATCTGATATCCCATCATAGTAGCAGTAAATGTGAAATCAAAATTTTCATTGCAATAATATGCTAGACCTCATTAGCCATGTTAACTTATTTCATATTATGGCCTAGCTATAATATTTATATTTTATATTTAAGGAAAAAATAAATCAAAAATTAAATTTTTTAAGTGCGTTGGTCAAATTTCTCTAATTACTAAGTATCATTCTATAGAATAACAACGAATAGAAATAATAGTTTTAAGTGTTAATACGAATGCAATGTGCGCCAATACCCAGATATTAGACTGTCAAAGTTAGAAGGATAGTAGTCAAAGATCTGTGTATATAGTCGCATAGTTATTTAATGCGAAGAGTAAGGAGAAATACTGTAATTTGAATATAATGATATCTTTTTAGACAAATAGAAAGAAATTGATCAATTCTACAAAAAGATTCTAACTTGAAATACAACACCAACATGAAGATGAGTATAAATCCCGATACTAACAATAATAGCAAAAGAAAAGTAAATATAGAATTTGGAATCAGAAAGCTGTAGACGAGAGGCAACTCTAGATAAACACAAGGGAGCACATTTGAAATTAATAAGATTACTTATATTATTATATAGAGTGAGAAAGATGTTAGTAGTTAGATCAATACGGCATATATGAAATATATAACAGATAAAACAGATAATAGCAAGTGATAGACAAGATCAATAAGAGAGAAATTAAGTTGATGAAAATAGAATAAAGTTGGCAGATAAAACAGAACCCTGAAGAACACCTCAAATTAATAAGAAAGGAGGAAGAGGCTGCGCTCCATCAACAAGAGCGAAATGGAACAATCTCAAAGAAAACTAGACAAGAGTAAGCAAAGCGTAAGGAGGCAAATTCAAGAAGGTAGCTTAGAGAAGTAGCGAATTACAGAGAACGCAACACATAGCCAATAAAAATAACAAAAAAAATAAAAATTACCTTTTAAGTAAATATAGTATATATATGTCAATGTAGTAATCCAATTATTAATACGTTATACAGTTAAAATGATACCAAATTTTATAAATTATAAATATAAAGGAAGATAAAAGGTAGCCTTACTAGAATGTAGGTAACGTGGTATTATAGTCTTTTGACTGAAGTATTTAAGTTTATATTAATTCAATTATATATAAATTTAGTTGTAAAGTGTATATATAAAATATAAATATTAATAAAAATAATAATTAATAAATAGAGTTGAATAGCGTAATTCTCGAAAAATA
>JABUQX010124584.1:0-7500 GCA_015478945.1 Trachelipus rathkii | reverse complement strand
TCGTGAGTTGCCTAGCCTATCCGTTGTTTAAAAACATGAATGTTTGCACAGGGAATGCTTTTGTAATGCCAAAAAATAAAAAAAAGTAAAAATAAAAAATCTTCGATCATATATATATAATGTATTAATTCACACAAAATTTAAAATTAAAATTAAAATTAAAAGCACGAAATAATAAAGACCGACAGAAATACCACAAAAGAAACAGAAGAGAGAGGAGAGAGAGAGAGAGAGAGAAGAGAGAGAGAGAGAGAGAGAGAATGGAGAAAGAGAGAGCGGGAGAGGAGAGAGATGAGGAAAGAGAGAGAGAGGAAGAGAAGAGAAGAGAGAGAGAGAGAGGAGAGAGAGAGAGAGAGAGAGAGATGTAGCAATTCTTAAAAACATCTTTGTTGTTGGCATTTTAATAAGAGTAAAACGTATCTCATAAGAATTTCCATGTGAGTACAACATGCCTCACTTGAAAATTTATGAAATAAAAATAAAAAAAATAAAAGGAAAAGGGAAAAATAAAAGGGAAGAAAAGCTCCTTTTCTTAAATTGAATTTATTTCAAAAGACTTTTCCATCTTTCTTCAAAAAGAAAAAAAGAAAAAAACCCATTTTATAAATTTATAATTCTAAAGAGTATTAATGATGTACAAATATATATATATATATATATAATATATATATATATAATTATATTATATATAAATATATATATATATATATTATATATATATATATATATAAATATATAGATAATATAATATATATATATATATATAATATATATATATATTCATTTAAGCTTTTCCTTTTTTAAAATTACCAATCATTTCAGATATTAAACCTTCTAAGCCAATCTTTCATCATTCATTCTAGAAGCGGTCAACCATATTATTTTAATTCCGATTTATTTGCTCTTTCCACCAGCACAATATTCTTATCCTTACATTTCAAATCCTATCTCTTTTCTTTACCCCACAAATATTTCCTAAGCCGTTCATTGCCAAAACTTTTATCCCGTTTTTCATCTTAAGAATTGAATGCCCACTTCCCACATCCATACAGAACAGTTGTAACAAATATGCACTCAAACAATTTGATTTTTACCCTCCTTGATGATTTTACTTTTTTTCCATATTTCTCTAGGTATCTAAGATTACCTATTAACACTTTTTTCACTCTCCGTAACCCTGTAATCAAATTCTTCTTTCAATTTTTTCGAAAACCCCAATTTCCCTCCTTCAGTACCGAAAGACCTGTATAGATTCCGCTAGTCTTTCATCTTCCACCTTTAAATATTTTCGAACCAGATCGACATTCTTCATCTTTAGACTTTGCACTAAGTTTCATAACTTAACTTTATCAAGATTAATTTTTCCCTTTCCTTTGACAAACTTTCAAACTCAACCACCAAATAACAGTTTTTCTTCTGAATCAGCCACCAAAACAATATGTAGAATGTTGATCCCCCCAATTATTCCTCATTCTTCCACAAATCGACTCCTTTCCCAATATTCCATATCCCTTATTACATTGTACATAAAGATATCAATAACCATGGAAACATAATAGAACCCTGTTATGGCCTTTTCCTACTTTGACAGCTTTAGATTCCCTACTGTAAATATTAAGGCAAGTTCTTATAGATAAGAAATGTTTTAATTGCAATTTATTATAATAACATTCCAATTGCTCCGTAATCTTCCAATTATCTCTATATCTTCCCTTTATTCCTTTTACACACACACACACACACACAATATATATAATATATATATATATAAATATTAATAGTTAATATTATATATATATAATAATATATATATATATATATATATAATATAGTATATATTATATATATATATATATTATATATTATAGTATATATATATATTATATAAAATAGAAAGTAAAGTGAAATTAGATGCCCATCTACAGGCAGTGCAGCTCTTGGATTTCAATTATGTTATCACTTACTTTTTTATAGACTGATGAAACTACATCTTTTTATGATATCTTTTGTCATTAAGTAAATAAAGTATAGCTTAAAGTTGTTGAAAAACTTTTATTTGACTTTTAAAAATGATCACTTGAAAAGTTTATATAAAATGTGCACTGTTTATGAACAAATTAAATCTTTTTATAAAAATTCAAAAGGTGTAAAAAAAAAAAAAAAAAAAAAAAAAAAAAAAAAAAAAAAAAAAAAAAAAAAAAAAAAAAAAAAAAAATAAATAACAAAAAATATTTATACAGGAAAAATTATATAAAAAAAATGTTTTCAAACCTTTTTATTTTATTTATTTCTACTCAATTTTTATGTTAATCATTTTACTAAATCTTTTTAATAATTTTCCTTTTTATCCTCATTTCTTTTTCCATTATTTTTACTCAGATGAAGTCCCTTATTTCCCCTACACTCGGGGTGGGGGGATAAAAAAAAAGGAAAAAGAAAAAAAAAACAATTTTAATATAGATTTCACTCTTTATTATTTCTGTTCCTCATTTATTTTCTCAATTATTTTTGTAATTTAATTAATATTTTACATTTTTCATCATATTATTTTTCATTTTACATTCTCTTTACTTAAAAAATTAAAAAAAAACTGTTTTCTTTTACTAAAACATTACATTAATTTTTATATTTATTTCACTCCCTTTATTAATTATTTCTATTTTTCAATTATTTTCTCAATTATTTTAACAATATCTAAAATATTTTACATTTTCTTCCTCATTTATTTTATTTTCATTTTTTACACTCTTTTACATTTTTTACATTTTTTACACCCAAATTTGTTTTGTTCCTTTACACCATAATCCATTCCTAATAATTTCTTTTAATGACTTCTCCTTTAATCCTTCTTCAAAAGCAATTCTGTGAGAAATTCTGAGTTATTCATTTTCCAGGAAGGGGGGTGACTCTCTCCCCCTCCCCCTCTAACTCCCCCTCCCCTACCCCTCCCCTCCACCTTCGAACTCCATCCTGTTCTAATTATGTCACTGAGGATACTCTCGAATAAATCTTAATTCTTCTTCAAGGTCATCCTTTTAATTGAAAATTCAAGCTTCATTGAATCCTATGATTAATTCTAATCAGATTCAATGATTATCCGGAATTATTAAAATCTTATTCAAATCTTTTGTTAAAATTATTCACATCTCTGCACACATTGTGGACCTTTACGTATAACTAAAGGCGACTACACACATTTGATATTTGGCGAACTCGGAATTTTTTACAAGCGGTTTAGCATATTCTATATTTGCCGAATTCCGAATTTTTTAAAGACGGCTTCACTCTAAACGTTGATTATATTATTCGCGTTTTGTCCTTGCTTTATCATCATATGACATACGTACATATACACACATTCGTCTACTATGGTGTCCGACTATTCATCTTTAAAAGGTTCGTTGATTACCGAATGTGTGTAGCCTCTTTTATGTATGTTATATTCGTATTCGGCAAACTTATCTGCCGATGTGTGAACATTCAATAAAACAGAGCATTAAAATAACTTTTAAATAATTTTCTTTTTACACTACAGTGAAAGAAATGTATTCTTAAATTAAATATAAGTATTTTAATTTCAGATAAAATATTTTTGAAAGTAAAATGTATTTAATTTAAATATTTTACTTTTATATAAAATATTTTTGAAAGTAAAATATATTTAATTTTGAAAAATATTGTACTTCTAAATAAAATATTTTTGAAAGTAAAATAAATTTAATTTAAATATTTTATTTTCAAATAAAATATTTTTGAAAGTAAAATATGTTTAATTTAAATATTTTACTTTCAAATAAAATATTGTTGAAAGTAAAATATATTTAATTTAAATATTTTACTTTCAAATAAAATATTTTTGAAAGTAAAATATATTTAATTTAAACATACAAAAATATATTTAATTTAAACATACAAAAATATAGTTAATTTAAATATACAAAAATATATTTGATTTAAATATACAAAAAGTTATTTTATTTAAACATACAAAAACATAGTTAATTTAAAATTACAAAAATATATTTAATTTAGACATACAAAAGTATTTTTAATTTAAACATACAAAAATGTAATTAATTTAAACATACAAAAATATATTTGATTTAGACATAGGAAAATATATTTAATTCAGACATACAAAATATATTTAATTTATACATACAAAAATACTTTTAATTTAAACTACAAAAATATATTTAATTTAGACATGCTAAAATATATTAAATTTAGACATACAAAAATATTTTTTTTTAAGTTAAACATACAAAAATATATTTAATTTAAACATTCAAAGATATATTTAATTTAGATATACAAAAATATATTTAATTTACACATACAAATTTTTTTTTAATTTAAACATACAAAAAATATATTTAATTTAAACATTCAAAAATATATTTAATTTAGAGATACAAAAATATATTTAATTTAGACATACAAAAATATTTTTGATTTAAACACAAAAATATATTGAATTTAAACATACAAAAATATATTAAATTTAGAGATACAAAAATATATTTAATTTACACATACAAAATTATTTTTAATTTAAAAATACAAAAATATTTTTAATTTAAACATACAAAAATATATTTAATTTAAACATTCAAAAAAAATATAAAAATTTAGAAGATACCAAAAATCAAAAAGTAGCTCTAAGTAAAACCAAGAAAGAATATTTTTGATTAAACATACCAAAAGTTTGTTTAATTTAAACATACAAAAATATATTATGTGCGTAGATATCCAAAGCAATATATTTAATTTACACATACAAAAATATTTTTAATTTAAACATACAAAAATATATTTATTTTAAACATACATTTCTCTCAAAAGATAATCATTAAAAGCTTAAAGCGCCTTGAAATTTCATTATCGCTGTTCTAGAATTACAATGACATAAGTGCAAAATTTGGGGATTTCCAATTTATTACGACGCACATAATAGAATAATAATATAATAAAATAATAATTAATCGAATAATAATGAATAAATAATGAATCAATAATCAATGAATAATAATGCAGATAATAATAATAATAATAATAATAATCCATCCAATGGGATAACGACATGAATGTATATCCCGTTGCTCAATCGGTATAGGACAGAGTCACACCGCAAGGGCCCGGGTTCAATCCCTAGTCTGGATCCTAGGTAGAAATTACCTAAAGAAGTTCTCCTCCTAGAATAGGGCTTTTCTCCTGAGGTGTGTGCTTTTATTTAAAAAAAAAGAGAAAAAAAACCCCACTGTGTTTTTAAAAAGATTTTCATTCAAACTTTGAATTAAAAATGAAACAGAAAATAATATTCTTTATTGGCATTCTATGTAAATAAATTATAGTTGCTCTTAAAATAAATTAGTTCTTCTGGAGTAGCAATATTAAACCGTTTATCATTTCTTATCATATATCAAATCATATATATCAAATCATATACCATATATTAAGGTCACCAAAAAAGGTAAATAACTAATTATGCAACACTTTTGAATACCTGTAACTCTTAAATAAGCAGAATAAAAAATATAAGAATAAATAAAATACATCAAAAAATAAAGAAACATAAATAAATATGTGAAAATTATTTCATGTAATAACAATGCTGCAATTATGTTATTTAAAGAAAAAGAAAAAAACTATATTAACTACTTACAGTATAATCATAGAAGTAATTTAGTTTGAATAGTTACGCTATTATAATTATGAATATAAGTGGCATTACTATGATTAGTCTTGAATATAAGATATTCAAAGCAAGTAATTTAAAAACTAATGCAAACATTAATCAACTTCTATTCGAAAGAGATAGAAGGAAGCGGAGAAATTTGAAAACTTGGTGTCTTACCATCTCAATGATGTCCTTTCTGGTCGCTCGATGGCAGTCGCTGTAGGCTACCAACGTTCATCCTTTAAATCTATCAATAGCATACTGTTTCCCATGGTTCTGTTCTATCCCCTACTTTTACTTTTATCTATCCACTTTTATGCTGATTAATCTACCCCCTTCATAACTCTTTCATTTTGAGAGGCACCTTTCCCAAACGCTAATTGTTGAGTCTGGGAGGGGGGTAGCCTTGAGGCAATGGACCTCTGATCTTTACGGATTTCTAATTTGGACATAGAACATGGTCTTTTTCAATGCCTTAAAAACTTTTCCTTCATCTTTCTACTCAGCATAATCTTCCACACAACTACATCTTTAAGGGAAATGCATAACTCAAACCTTAATCTATTTTAAGGAATTTTGGTATTCCTTTTTCTTCTGAATTTTCTTAGAAGGTTCAAATTATTTCTCTAATTCAACAAGTTTATAAGTGTTTCTTCACACTGCCCTAGTTGCTTTCTCTTTGTAGGTGTGTGGTTTAACATTGCATGGAGTATGCATATCTTAACTGAATTCATACATCACTCATTGAAAGGGTGGAACCTTAAAAACTCTCCTGTCCTTACTGATACCCTCCAATCTCTTTTTGAGTGTCAAACTATTTCTTTACTCTCGTCATATTATCACTGAACTCTCAAGTTGAATACTTTCACATTTGAGGAGAGATAGTGTGATAGGTCTTTCCTCACAATCTCATCCATTCTGTCGGGCACTATAACTCCAGATTTACCCGCTATGTTCGTTTTTAAATGCACTCTGTTTATAAAGTCTTCAATTTTTCCTTCTATATTTACCTTTAACTTTAACCTTCACACTTTTAAATGCCAGATAATGGGAATATCGGCCATCGATTTGGTTTAGATATGGAATATTTAAAATTACAGTTAATTGATTTTATGTGGCTCTCTAACCTTTAACAAAATGAGACTTAAAAAAAAAGTTAATAAATGCACGAATGAAAGAAGCGATAAAACGAAGGTCAAATTACTGTATTGGTAAGCATTATATATATATATTTTTTTTCAGTTAACTTGTCAATATTGTATTAAATTTCGATTAATAATAACATAAAATTATTAAAAATTCTTTTTGAATGCGGGCATAAATAAATATATATTATGTAGACATTATTTAAGAGAGTTAATAAATAGTATAATTTGTGACAATTATTTATCTTCATTTTATTTCTAAAACATTTGAGATAATATTTTCGATCACAGAAATTATTTTTGTGATGATCGAAAGAGTCTTTTCCTCAAGTATTTTCTTCCCATTTACGTAAATTATCACTAATAACATTAGTAATAACCTCAAATTATTAAATATTATGGTACTTTGTTAAACCAGGGGGCAATAAAAAATTTAAGCTTTGTAAAGTTGATAAAACTGGGAAATGCATTTTATGATCCTAAATTTATGAAACAGAAAAAGACACAAACTTTATTTGTAATCATGTATTTTGAAATATAATTTAATTAATATTAATAAAAAGTAAAAAAAAAAATAGATATATATATATATATATATATATATATATATATATATATATATATATATATATATATATATATATATATATATATATATATATATATATATATACT
>JABUQX010124583.1:10000-15305 GCA_015478945.1 Trachelipus rathkii | reverse complement strand
ATCTATTAAATATTACGTTACTGGAATTTTTACGGACAATATAAATTGAGGGCGATTTATCTTCTTCTCTCAAGACTAATGACTCATTCTACACATCTTGTTAGATTACTAGAATCATTTTACCACCGATCAAAATCCTAAAGTTTGCTCTTAAAATAAAAAGTAAACCTTACTCAGCTACAGCTGTTATGTCCTGAACTGTTTTTTTCAAACTGTGGGAGGCTTATCTCTATTCGTTAGAAAAGGTGAAATTATCAACCACAGCGACATTTGGAAATTGAAAATTCGCTTTGGATACTTACAGCAGTACCCTATTAAGAGAGGTTTGAAAACCAAGATATTTTAATATTGTGCACCCTCACAAGATTATCGAGAGTATCAAATATCCCTAACATTGTGAAAACGAAATTTACCACAGAAAGTATATAAAGGGATTGCTGGCAAACATGAAGCCTACTCCGCGGGAATTATAAAAAAAAGTTCACCCTATAATTCACACTTTTCGGACTTAGGGGGGAATCAGTTTACATGTGAATGGACTACCTCACGGACGTGATTATGATGAAATGTTAAACAACGGAGACCTATCTCTCTGTACGCGGCCTTTCTACTTTTTACGCCTTAATAGCCAATACTGTATCATGTAAATGATTAGCCGGGACAGGTTTTAAATTCTGAAAGAATACGCAAGAATTAGTAATTTTAGGATTGGAATAATTGATCTTACTGCAAGACCTGTTTCAGCTTGTAAGCCTATCATTTAAACATTTTGAGAAAGGGAACCTTAGGATAATTCTCTCTTTTGGATCGATTCTTTACTAATTCGATTGCTACAATCACCCATCACTTGTTGGTCTATCTTGAGCCAAAATCCTTCAACTCATTGAAATTGACCAAGTACGCAACGTACTTTGAAATTAATTAAAGATGAATGAAAGAGGAAATAAAAAGTGAGGGTGTGTTTTTTTTTTAAAAAATGAACCTCGCTTTTTAGATGTTTTGCTATCTAACGAAATAAACTCTTGTAAAGTTGGAGGAGGACACCTGACTTCATATTCTAATACATGCCTCGTCACACAGCCTCAAACAGACATTGGGATTTCCAGTTTGTATAGAGCGAAAAACCGATTAACTCTGTTCCACATAATTGATTCTTGTAACTTAAAAATTTATATTGCAATATATTCTTATATGACCGTTATTTAAAAATATCAATAAATGTAACTGTTTGTAAAAGACTACTGTCTTACCTTATGTTTCAGCCCTTATTATTTCCGAATTATGGTGGCAGTCTATTTATTTATTTTCATTATATGTTTTTAAATAATGTATGTTTTAATAAACGTAAAGTAATTATATTTGATGCTAAAAATTTGTATGTCAATTATTTTATAGTCTCTCTTTATAATAAGATGCTTTAAAATTGAAAAAACGCGATTTTTACTTCCCTTTTAAAAAACTCTTATATATATAAAAAAGTTTTTAAATAAAAATTTATTGTCCAATTTTATTAAAATAAAATGTTTATATAACCTAAACTCTGTGTGTTTTTATTCCTACATTACAAAAATTAAAAAAATAAAAAAAACAGTCGTATTTAAAACAAAAATAAAAAATAGAAATAATAAAAAAGTAATAAAACAAAAAAATATAAAAAGGAAAAACATAATGTTAATAATATATGAGTTAGCAGTAAAGCAGAGAGTTAAAGCGCAGGTAAAGCAAGAGAGTTTTAACGCAGTTAAAGCATGAAGTTGGTTAAAGCAGTAAAGCAGTTTAAACAAAAGCATCACTAATCCCCTATGGTTTGTTAGGTAAACCTCTTAATTGTTTTTTAACTGCCTTTACTTGCTTTAAGGAGTATGTAATGTTTGTGAGTTAAAGCAAGTAAAGCAGAAAGTTAAAGCAGAATAGCAGAAATTAAAAGCAGTAAAGCAAAAGGTTAAAGCAGTAAAGCAGAAGTTAAAGCAAGCAGTAAAGCAGAAAGTTTAACAGCAGTAAAACCATGAGTTAAAGCACAGTAAAGCAGAAATTTAAAAGCAGAGTTAAACATAAAACAAAGGAATACCTAATGCCCCCCTAGGTGTTACGTAATAACACCTCTATTGATTTTACTCTTTTACTGCTTTAAGGTATGGAAAGTTAATTGTTTTTAATTTAAAATCGCTACAAATGTAAGATAAAAAATGGAAAATGACTCCGTAATATATTTGAACGAAATTCTTGATAGTTTACATTGATATTCTAATGTTATTCCGTTCACGCGAGGGAATTTTGCCGTCTGCGGACGCACCCGGTACGGCGGTTACGCTGAAATAGTTGCGCCTGCTGGCGCACGGCGCGGCGGTTACGCGAGGTAATTTTGCGCCTGCGGGCGCACGCGGCGGCAGGTTGGTTCGCGAAATGGGTTGAACCCGAACCTGCCGGGTACTGCGGACTCTGTAAACGTTTTTTGCCGATCACTGTCTCAACTGTGTAACTCTTAAGATATATATTCTGTCATGCTATGTGAAAAAAAAACTCTAACTTATCAACGAGGAAGCATTCTAGCAGATTTTTTGTAATATACACCAATCGGCATTCCTTCACCTTAATTACCTAGGGGTAAGACACCCAATTTGGGCTATTCTAGCTCCAGGGGAGGGCTAAGAAAAGACGAAAAAAGTGGCAACTTCAGTTGGCACCTAATGTGGCACTCACTTGGCATATTAGGTTGGCACTCCACTGGCACTCATTGCCTCCTTGGCACTGCTGGGATTGCGCACTTTCATTTGGCACTCTCACTTGGCACCTCACCTGGCCACTCCACCTGGCACTCATCTAATACTTATAGAACACTAATAAAACATCCCTAGGTACTTCTTACGGTGTAGCAAAAACCATCCAAGCCATCAATTGAATAAATAGCGTGTGTCAAAATTGACCCATGGTATTGGGCATGGTCAACGCCGAAATATCGGAAACAAATATTTCATGTGTCAAAACAAGGGTTAAGACATCAAAAAACGGCTAAGTCCCCTAAAGTAAGGACAAAAAATTACCGTGGGTCAAAAATTGACCCATGGTCGAATACCAAAGGGTTGGTTGAAAATTACCGTGGGCCAAAAAAAAATATGACCCCCAGATTGGAATACCAAAGGGTATTGTCGTCGAAATACCGTGGGCCAAAAAACATGACCCATGGCGAAGACCAAAGTGGGTACCCAAAATTTCCGTGGCCAAAATGACTCTTCATGAGAAGACCAAAGGGGTAAGACCTTAAACTTACCAAAATCGTGCGCTGGCCAAAAATTTGACCCATGGGAGAAACCAAAGGGTTGGGGGAAATATTCATGGGTCAAAACAAGCCGGCGATGTGGCACGACGGGGCTAACGACCCATCAAAAAGCGGCTAAGCCCTAAAGGGAAGATCAAAAAAATTACCGCTGGAAAAATTGCCCAACCCGGGTCGAAAAATTAGGGGGCCGGTTTTTGCGCCGTAAAAAAATAGGGGGGGTAAGCCCGTTCGGGCAAAAAAGACCCACGTCGAGGAAATTATGGCAGTCCGCGGCGTAAGATAGGGGGGTAAATACGTACAACGGTTGCTGACGCAACCGTTTGGCGCAAACCCTTCTTCGAAGGGTTGCCAAAAAACAGGGTTGCCCGAAAAAAAATTAAAGTTACGTATCCGTAAAAAAATGGGGCAGTGCCAAAAAAAAAAAAAAAAAAATTAGTTGGCAAAAAACATTAGGGTTGCCAAAAAATTAGGGGTTCTCAAAAAATTAGCGTGGGGTACGTACAACGGTTGCTGTCTCTCAAAAAAATTTATGGGTGTTTCTCAAAAAAATAAAATTTATAAATTAGGGTTCCTCAAAAATTACGGTAGCGTTCTCCAAAAAAATTAGCCGCGGTTCTCAAAAATACCGTGGGCAAAAAAAATGACCCCCTAGGGTAAGATCAAAGAGGAGCTTGGTCAAAAAACGGTTAATAAAGTCCCCAAAAGTCAAGCCCAAAAAGAGTCCAAGGGCAGGTTAAAAATTGGGCTCAAAAAAGGTCAAGGCCCAAAAAAGGTAAAGGCAAAAAAAGGGTCCAAGGGCAGGTTAAAAATATACTCCTCAGGGAAACAACATGGGCGGTCAGAAAACACCCTGGTCAAGCAAATTTTTTCGTGCTGCAAAATGTAGCCCTACTACTACTGCCTAGTCGTTATTGCATATTTTCGAAGTGTTTCCTCCACACTTCTCCTCAACATCTTCATTTCATTGTCAGTTCTTTTTTAGTAGAGAAAACACCAACTCATTTATTATTTTTAGCAGACTGCCAATTTATTTCTTATTCCTAACCTTTCCGCGCCTCCTTCCAGAGAGCTTCCTATTCCCTTTTAGTCGCCATTCATCCTCCTTTCCAAACTGTTCATTTGCTTTCCAAATGGTTCATTTACCTCTTTTTTCTTCCTCGTACGAATACATCTTTTAGTACTAGTATTCCTTTTTTCCTCCTATTATAATTCCAAACATCTTTTCTTTTGAAAAACCTCTGTAATTCATTCTAAGTTGCCGCTTTCTAGTACATTCAACCAAAATTTCTTTTTTACTTTTTTTAACCGCTTGCATTAACCCTCTTCATTTCCACCACTCACTGTATGACATTCATTTTTCAACTTTAGCCACATCCAGATAAACTTCTTTTTGCACTACTAGACAACCGCTTTTCCTTCATTTTCTTCCAGATTTGTTCAGTTTTAACTTGTTCACATTTAACTTGATCTCTTAAATTACTTATACTTATTTACCTCTATTCACTTAACTTCTCACTTCTTTCCGTATTACGGCTTCTTCTCTCTCCTTATCACCTTCCTCTTCCATCCAAGTCCCCACTAACTTAAATTTACATAAAAACAACAAACATAATGATTGCGCCGGATGAATTCCATTCTTCACCCGCTCAGCTGATTTAACATCAAACACATACTTCAACATTCTCCTTCTTCTTACCAAAGCAAAATCAATCATGCTTTTACATTCAATACCAAATCTCCTCTATCCTACACCAAACTCTACGTATACTTTGAAACTCTGGTGTTTTAAAGAATGATACTGTATACTTATACCCAAACATATATTCCTTCGTCCTCATAGAAATTCAAACAACCTTCCTACCACTTCCTTCATTTTCTTCCTGGCACCCCAAAGCCAACCTGTTATACCATCCTTCTTTTGATCACCTATCCAACCTATTTAGGTCACACAACACAATCAATTTGAAGCTCCTTCCTACTCACCCAATCCAAAAACATCATTCAATTATCCCAGAAAATCGCCACTCT
>JABUQX010124583.1:0-2500 GCA_015478945.1 Trachelipus rathkii | reverse complement strand
ATATTAAATTTTTATCTAATCTTAATTGAGACGACTATTAATCATGGTTTCATGGGACTGGACTAAGACTTGATTGGGGAGTCGGGTACTGAATGTGAAACCGTTGAGACGTGGAGCTACAAGGTGTTGGGTGGAGGTGAAGCCGAGACTGTCTGGAGCTATGTAAGGGCTTTGGTGGAATTGGAGCCGGATTCAATGAGCTGCAGAGTTTTTTTAGTGGACCCGGTGTCGAAGCTGTAAGGGCTTTTTGGGGTGGGAAGTTGGATCATTATCCAATAGCTGCCAAGGGGCTTTTGAAAACGCGCTGGGAGCCACAAGGTTTTTTTTAAGAGACAGAACATTGTGTGATGCATGCGTTTTTGTAAAAAGTTGGAACCGTGCTGATATGGAGCTTAAAAGGCTTATGGTTGAGCTGGAGCCGCAGTTGTGCAGCTGCATGATTTCTCTGGTGGAGCAGTCAGTTTGCAACAGAAAAAAAAAAAAAAAAAAAAAAAAAAACCTGCTCCGCTACCCAGGGCTAAACATTTTAATCGTTTTCGATATTAAACAACATTTTTTCTATGGGGCGTGACATATTTTCCTGATACAAGCGGTTCCTTTTCAAACTATATATATATATATATATTATATTTATAATTATATATATATTTATATATATAATATATATATATATATAGTTAGTATATATATATATTATATAATATATTAGTACTATGTATATATATATAAATATATATATATATATATATATATATATTATATTAATATACTATATATACTCTATATACAGCGTCCTTTATATATATATATATATATATATATATATATTATACAGTGAATCTATTTTATATTTTCAAAACATTTTTGTGAATTATATTATTTTCAAAATATTTTTTGGAATTTATATTTTTTAGTAAATGCATTGTATAGTATATTTTCTAAATATCTATTATTGTGCGAATACTAATTATAATTGTGTTATTTATAGTCTGATATATATTTAACTTTTGTGTATATTACAATATAATTCTGTATTAATATAACTCAATATATAATATACTATTATATATACAATATATATATATATTATATATATTATATCATATATATATTATAGTATATATATTTATAATATATATATACTATCATTATATATATATATATTATATATTATATATATATACTAAATATATATATAATCATATTATTATATAATATAGAAGTTGCATCAATTTGTGACATTTCGATTTCACTGAAACTATACAGAAATTTCAAATGTAAGTCTGCAGTTAACGTAAAGGAGTAATAAAAAACATCGAAAATAATCCGAGGGAAAAAAAGTTTATGAAAAATTAAAAAGGAAAATAGAAAAAAAAAGATTATATTAAAGTCACGGAATTGCGGGAAATTTTAGGGGAAAACAAATTTGAAGATACATATATGCATATTACACGAATACGCTTGTTCTACTGGAGCGGATCCACCCCACGTTACCACCACCCGACCATGGAGTTGGGAACAATAACCTTTTAACACCATAGAGCCTACATAAATATTTTTTTTTAACGTTTTTTTTTTTTTTCGACGACATAATTTCAAACATTTTTCATGAAAAAATCTAAAACAATCTACATTAATTTATTATTCTTTATATTATTATTGATTCTTTAAAATATTATTATTATTAATTATTCATTATAATTATTACTTATTATCATTATTATTATTATTCCCCATTGACAACCATGTATATTACAAGTTGAATAATGCGAGAATTTCTTAACACTTGAAGTTGATAAGACAATATCTTTATATATATAAGATTATATACTATATATTTTATATACTATAATATACTATACTATAATATATATATATATACTACACTATATACCTAATATTAATAGTATATATTAATCTATATATATAGACTATATATATATATATATCCTACAAACTTCAAAGTATTAAAGCCCAACTTAGAATTATAGTTCAAAGTGTGATTTTGGTGAGTAAATACAGCTTTAACTTTTCAACAAAAAAAGATAGTTTACTCCCGAACCTACTCTCTTATTATTATTATTATATATTATTATTATATTATTTTATTATTATTATTCATTATAATTCCATTAGTTTATATTTATGAGAAGCCAAAGAAGAGGGTGGAGAAGGCGAAATATATGTGTTGGGGAAGGCGAGGAGGGGTATGCATATATATATTATAAATATATATATATACAGTATATACTATAATATATAATACAGTATATATATATATATATTATAGTATATAAAAAATAATTATTATATATACTATTATACTATATATACTATATATACATATATTCAAAAATAACCCCCTTAAGTAATTTCACACTGCTGGGATTGAACCTGGCCCTAGCAGATGTCCGCGATACGTGTTTGACGACCACGCCACGATGGGACTAAAAGCGTAACCACGGCGCTAGAATCTATTGCCTGTGGTGAATATTATCAC
>JABUQX010124582.1:10000-20269 GCA_015478945.1 Trachelipus rathkii | reverse complement strand
TATTATATATATATATATATATAATAATAATATATATAAAATATATATATATATATATATATATATATATATATATATATATATATTATATATATATATATATATATATATATATAGTATTATTATCTTCCTCTTTTCCCCAAGACTGGGTGTAAGTGGTGGGTTACATGCATCGGAAAAGAAATAGTAGTAGAAGAATATGGCAACACCAAGTCGAAAAGAAAGCCCAGCCGTTATCGCCCGCCTCTATACCTATTAGTGAGGACTCGTCGCAGTCAGAAAATCTACCCAAGAGCTTCACGGGAACGGCGACGGATCCTCACTATGGCATATCGTTCAGTGTGGCGTTCATCCCTTGGCCCAGTGGGCCACAACCATGCCCCCTCACAAAACCCCGCCATTCACTCTGTTACTACACCTTTATTGTCGGCTTCTGCCAAACCACATTTCTCTCCTTCAGACAATTCGTTTTACTGGCTCAATCCACTTTTCTTCGGTCTCCAAGTCTTCAATTCCCAACACACTCACCACTATACATCCGCTTAACCAACCATTCATTCATCCTTCTCCACATGACCAAAACTATTCTCAACATTACTCTTCATTTATTCTTCTCATTTACCCCTTATCTCCACACCACATAAACCTCTAATACGTTCCATTCCTCCATTTTATCAATCTTTTCACACCTTAACACGCCCTAAGATTGTCCATCTGAACAACATTGAACTTTAGATCTTATACCTCTTATTCCCGACCATAGTCTCACTATTATACATTAAACAGTAACAACATACCGCTCATGTAAGACCCCTAGCCACTCAAGACTTAACCCTTTTACATCCACCAATAATTTTAATTTGCGCACCAAGCTCGCACCTCCTCCATCCACGATAGAACTTTCTTACTACACTCTGCATCATTTCCGCTTACCTTTTCTTCATCCAACATATTATCTCTAAATACTTAAACTCTCTTCAGAGTCTTCTCACCAAACAAAAACCAATAATATGCTGCATTATAATAGGTAGGGACCCCCACTTACTCCATTCATCATTCTAACACCATATCCTGCCACCCCCATCTCTAATTCTTTTCACTAACCCAATCCATATACCACAAATCAAATAACAAAGGGGAATAACACATCCTTGCCTCACTCCGCTATTAATCTATATCCACTCCCTCCTGCAACATTTTTTCTGAAACCACGCTCACATATATATATATATATATATATATTATATATATATATATATATATTATATATATTATATATATATAATAGTATAATATATATATATATTATATTATATATATATATATATATATATATATATAATATATATATATATATTATATATATATATATAATTTATATATATATGATTTGTTGTTGTAAAAATCAGAAGAGAGTTGTGAGAGGATTAGTACAGGGACTTGACAGTGTGAAAAAGGAGGGGTTTGAAAGTAAATGTAAAAAAGTAAGGTTATGGAAGTAGGGCTGAGGAAGAGTGTCTTGCGATGTGAAGTTCATGCCTAGTGGTGAAGCAATGGAACAAGTGTCTTTAACTATTTTGTAATATATTGCTTGGTATGAAAAGGGAACGGATGATGCAGAGTGAGTAGGAAAGTTGTGAATGGTAGGAAGGTGGCTGGTCCAATTAAATCCTTGGTGAATGTGAAGGGACTAAGTCTTGAGTGCGCTAAGGTTTTGCATGAGGGTATGTTCTTATCTGTGTTAGGTTGTGGTGAGCTGCCCTTTAGTGGTAGTTTTTTTTTAGTTGTATCATATTTTATTTTGGGGTATTTTTAATTATGTCATGTATGAGGGTGTTATGAAGGGGGAGAATAATTGTGTTTAGTAGTGAGTGATGGGTGTTCTGAGAAGAATTGATAAAATGAGAAATAAATGCATTAGGGAATTGTGTGGTGTGAAGAAAGTCGTAAATTAGAGAATAAACGAGAGTACATTGATGGGTTTGGTCATATGGAAAGAATGGATGATAGTCGGTTGGTTAAGCGGATGTATAGTGATGAGTGTACTGGAACCGGCTGGGAAACAGGAGAAAAAGTGAATTGGGTCAGTAAAGGAATGCCTGAAGGAGAGGAATGTGAGTATGGTAGAGGCGAGATGAAAGGTGCATAACAGATGTGAATGCCAGGGTTTCGTGAGGGGTTATGGTTGTGGGCTTTGTCCAGGTGATGAATCCCACAATGACGAGATACCACAGTGAGATTCCTTTGCCGTCTCATGAAACCTTAGGGTGGATTTTTCTGACTGCTATGAGTTCTCACTAAAGGATATAAAGGGGACAGTAAAGGGGAGCTTCTTTTCGACTTGCGTCATGTTCTTCAACTACTTTTCTGTTCCAGTGTATGCTACGTACCTCACCCTCAATCTGGGGATAGGAAGTAGATGGAGGAGAAGAAGAAATATATATATATATATATATATATATATTATATATATAATTATATATATATATATTATATATATATATATAACTTAATCACAAGTCAGCTAACCTATACATACCCAAAGGCCACAGAAAATCCTATAACCATCCCAAACTCGCCCCTGAAATCAGCCAACTCATTAAACAAAGGAAACTCCCTTGGAAAACCTAGACATATACCCCATCATCACCAACAAATAACAAACCTCAATACCCAAATCACCAACCTCATAACCACCAACACCACCAATAAGTTTTCAGAATACTTACAATCCAACATCTCACGCATTGATAATAAGAAAACCTGGCAAGTCATCAAAAAATTAAATAACTCTCGAAACAACCCCCCTCCCTCCCACGAGTCCCCCTCCTTGCCTGATAACTCCCCTCCCTTCTCCAAAACAAAAATCAGACCAACTAGCAAAACACTATGCTAACATTCGCGCAAACCAACCCAACCCCTAACCCCAACAACAAAAAAACAACTCAGAAAACTCCCCTCAGACCACAACTCCCCACCCCCTTTTACAACAGAAAGGATATCAGAAACCATCAAAACTCTCAAAAATTCTCCGGCTACAGGACCAGACTCAATCTCTAACCTACATCTAAAACACCTCGGTGAAAAGGCACTTTTCCTTATCACAGAAATCTTCAACAAATCCTGGCAACTAACTGATATACCCTCAATCTGAAAACAAGCATCATACTCCCAAAACTCAAACCTAAAAAAGACCCCAACTCCCCCTCCTCTTACCGCCCAATTTCCCTCCTCTCCTCCATCAGTAAAATGCTGGAGAAACTAATATTAAAAAAAATCTCCCCTCTCATTACTCTCCCAGATTTCCAACATGGCTTTAAGAGCAAACACTCCACAATTACAGCCCTTACCTCCTTCACCCAACACATCATCAATGGCTTACACCAATCCCCATCTCATAGATCCATTCTCACAGCAATCGACAACAACAAAGACTTTGACACGGTCCCGACATTCAATTTTATTCAAAAAATCTTTCTATCCCCTCTAGAAAATAACGACAAAAAATGGCTTTCTAATTTTCTCACTAACCGTTTCGCCAAGGTTCTCCACAAAAACAACCTCTCCCACTCCATTAAATTACAAAACGGCGTCCCACAGGGCGCCATTCTCTCTCCATTCCTCTTCAATATTTTACAGCAGAATAATAAATACACCAATCACCAACTTATCACATACGCAGATGATAGTCTCATTTTCCAAATCAGATGTTAAATTATTAGGGACCTCAATCACACCCAAGAAATATTTACAACAATTAGAAACTTGGTTACTCTCCAACAGAATGATCGCCTTCCCCCTCAAATCCTCTATCACCCTCCTAACCACCAATTGCCACCAACCTTTACTCCACCCAATTTGAGGGATAGGGTGAACATATAATCCCTCCCCCTGAACAAAACCCCAAAAATATTAGGACTTACCTATGACACACACACATGACGTTCTCTCCCCACATTGACCAAATCACATCATCACCCAACGAAAACTAAACACCCTCTGAACCCTATCCCAACATAACTTCAGCGACAGGAAACACCCTTACCACCCCTTAAACTCTTCCTCAGAACAAATATAAACCATGCTTTTCCCCCGCATGGTTCCCAGCACTGTCAAAATCAAACTCAAAAAAATTACCAAAATCACACAAAACACCGCCCTATAAATTATCACTGATGCACTAAAACCACCCCATCCAACATTTACATGACGAGACTTACATTCTTCCTATCCACCCACCTGGAATTTGGACTCAATTCTACCAAGGAAACCCTAAATCCAACCCACCCATGTCACAAAATATTCTCCAACCCCTCTGACACAGACTAAAATCCCCACCCTCCTCACCAGCAAATTCTATGACATCTACAACATTATTCCCCTTCCCCCTCCCAATAGGTCATGGCTTACACATATCCAACCAAGCTAATAACACGAACCTACAAAACGCCCAAATAACAATTTACTAAACTCCCCCTCCCAAAAAAAATTTCCCCAATAGAAAACACTGTCCAGAAGCAGGCCAAATTGACCTCGCCCGGAGCTGATCAGGTCACCACCCAAAACTATTACATTATAAATTTAGATTCAAACTAGACAATGCTACCTCCCCAACTTGCACCAGATGTCACATTTCCCCAGACACAAATAGAGCACTTCCTTCTGGGGTGCTCCGCTCTCGGACGCCCCCCGTGCCGAGCTTCGCTATATCTTCCTTCTCGACCTGTGAACCACCCAAGAGCGGTGGCCGGCTTCCTGGAAGAAGTGTGGCCCTCCAATTGAGGTTGGGGTGGTCAGGGGTGAGAAAGTAAGTATATATATATATATATAAGTATTATATATATATATATATATATATATATATATATATACTATATATATATATATATATATATTATATATATTATTATATATATATATATATTATATATATTATATTATATAATTATATATATATATATATATAATATATATTATAATATATTAATATAATATATTATTATATATATATATAATATATATATATATTACCGTATATATATATATATACGTAATATATATATATATTATATATATATATATATATATATATATATATATATATATATATATATATATATATATATATATATATATATATATATATATATATATTTATTTTTATATATATATATATTATATATATATATATATATATTCTTCTTCTGATATATATATATACTTACCAATTGACTTTTGTCAATGCTTAATATTAAATAAAACTCACCTATAAACAATATGATGTATTCTGGACTCACGCTCACCGAGTTCTCTTTTTAACTTCACTTCCTCATTTTCAGGATCATTCGTCAACATTGTTGGCCGACTTGCTTCATATATGTTATTGCTGACACTACTAGGACGGGATCGAATAGACATTCGTGATGCATCTTTTAATATGCGTGTTGTTATCATGATTAAATATAAAGAAGTTACCATATTACATTCAATATCATCCTGTATAATAATAATAATAATAATAATAATAATAATAATAATAATAATAATAATAATAATAATAATAATAATAATAATAAACAAACTTGCATTTTTTATATTACAGCCATTAACACTAGAAACAATTTATATATTCAGATTCAGGGAGTCCAAAATGTGCAATGATGGCAACACTGACTCTACCTCTTTACTGAAATAAAACCCTTGGAATTTGGAATAATAAGACTGAAAAGGATAATATTAATGGTCCATTGACAGCAGGGCTGTAGAAATGGAATCAGGGAATAGGTAAATTTTATTGGATTAAAATCGAAAGTCCGGTTTGAATGTTTTTGGAATCAAAATCAGAATTAGAGAATGGTTTGAAACTCTATTGAATTGAAGCCTGAATATGAGCCCTGAATCACAGAATTATAAATTTTGGTTGATCTGAAATAGAATCAGAATCGGGGTTGAAATTCTTCTGGAATTGGACTCAAAATTGGGTTTGAAACTATGTCAGAATTGGTTCAGTAAGTTTGGATTCTTAACTACTCCTTATCCTCAAATGGGTTGGTTTTCACTTTTAAATGGGACAAAATCTTGCAAGTACAACAACTGGCATGAAAAACGATTCAAACTGAAAAGTACCAAAATACAAATTTATATTATGTATTAATAAATACAAATTAAAATTTGATTACATTTCGCACAAGTGAATAACAGCATAAACATTTATTTATTTGAGTTACTTATGGATTGATGTTTAAAGAAGGGTTATCAGTTCGATTATTTAACTTTTTTTATTGTATTTTTTTTAACTTTTTGTACTGCAAATTATATATAAAGAAAAATATCAAACAATGTTAGCTATAAAAATGCGAGAGTGACAGTTTTTAGCTTTATACCATTTTAAAATCATACAATTCAAGTTCAAGTTTGTTCTCAATTATACAGGCATCAGAAAACACTTGTAATTTGTTTGAAATAAAGAGAATAAAGTAAGAAAAAACCATGATTATTATCTGACTGCAAGTCCAGTTTTGGTTATTTTAAATAGTCGCACACTAATTGTTTTAATATTTTCCTTTAGAAATTAAGTGGTAATTTTAATGCCAATTGAAAGTGTTTAAACAGTCAAGATTGAAGTAGCATGATCTCAAATAGGAGAAATCAGAAACGCAAGATCCTAAATAGTTGAAAACTGAAACCATAATAAGAGTAGCATAACCCTCTCTAGTTGGAATCAGAACGAGAGTAAGATTTTCTTTTAAGTTATTCCACAGTTTCAAACGCAACTCAAACATTTCAGAGGAACTTTGAAAATTGTTGTGAAAATGAACACGCTTGCAACCGTTTATTTGAATGTCAAATGCGTCTAGAAATTCCATTAATATTTTCAGTTATTTATTGATTAGAGTCAGTGAATGAGTCACAAATGGAATGTTCTTTACACAACTATGCCCTTCCGTAAAGAGTGAAGTACAATGACAAATAAAATAAGTGAACAAATTGCAAACTGATCAAGAGGAGATCATCATCATCATCATCACCCACCTCCTTTCCCCAAGACTGGTGGTAAGGTGCGTCACATGCACTGGAAACCGAAAAATAGTAGATTATGATGCAAGTCGAAAAGAAAGCCCAGCCTTATCGCACCCCTTTATAACCTTTAGTGAAAACTCGCCGCAAGCTCATAAAAATATTATATATAATATATATATATATATATATATAATATAAAAACTAATACTTTCACAAATATATTATATAATATATAATATATAACCGTAATATCCTAAGAACATAGGCAGAGTAGATGAGATGCTCCCGCCGAAACTTACTTAAACACATAGAATTTTAATTGTTGAAGCGTATTTTCCCAGCACTTAGTAGCTTACGTTAACTAGCTTTATAAAAATGTCACCCCAATTAAGTCATATCCATCCCATTATCCTTTCACCTGTAAACATATCACCTTTACCGATTCAGACACTCCCCAGCCCTTTAGCTAACCCCCCCCCTGCCTTTGGTATCTTGTTTGGAGGAGAGGCGGTCTCTAATACAAACTGATCACGACCCAATCGATAAAATTGTGAGTTTACGTTAAGGCGCGAGACTTCAGAACTAGACCCCCTACTTTGAAACAGCAAAAATCAAGAAATTCTTCACAATTTTTTTATACTATCTAAATTAGTACGAATAATTCCTCACCTGAACATCATTATCGTAGATTCAATCTTTTAACAAATATCTCTAAATAGTTATTCTTTAACACTAACAGAAAAATTCTATTCTACAGAGGTTCGGAACACTCAAAAAAAACTTTATCCAATTACCCACAGCAGTCTCAAAAATTGAGCACAAATTCCACGGTTACGGAGGCAACTCAAAAAAACTAGTTTATATCTATAAATATAAGAAAAAAAAATCTAATTTTTTTTCTATATTTTATTCTCAACCTCAATAGCTCATTCCTTCGGATCCTTACCTAAGTCAAAAAAAGGCCAGCCGGCAACCCGTATCCGGAGCCGGAGCCCGCCCCAGCCTGGGTATAAAAATTCTTTCATGAAATAATTTATTTCTACGCATCGAAAAAATTCCATGCAGAAGAGTGCTGAACAATTTTCCAAAAATACAGAAATCCTGCTCCGATTCCGGATCCGGATTCGAAGTTCAGAGCCGGAGTCGAAGTCGGAGCCGGAGCCCGAGCAGGAGGCCCGAGTATGATTTTTTTTCGAATATTTTTCGAGAACACACATCTGAACACCACACACACACAATTTTCACAATAGTGAGGAAACCCTTATTCGATCCGGACAGCTGAAGCCAACAGTTGGAAGCCGAGAGCCGAAGCCGAAGCCGGCGAAGCCGGAGCTAGCGAGCCGGATCCTGGGCATGATTTTTTTTCTAAAAAATATATTTTTGGATGCAAAAAAACTTTAATGCCAACAAGGACTAACCTGAACAATGTCAAATAGATACAGAAACCTTAGTCAGATCCGGCCGAGGATGAGCAAGTCGTACCGAACCGAAAGGTGAATCGGGAACACACGCGAGCCTGGGTATGAATATCTTTTAAAAAATATTTTTAGGTGAAAAAATTTAATGCCAGAAAAAAAACCGAACAAATTTCAAACATTCATCTGACTTAGTAGCAGATGCGGACCGGAGTCGGAGCCGGAGCGAGTGGGAGCGAAGTCAGAGCCGGTGCCGAATAGTGATTTTTTTTCGAAAAATATTTTTTAGGAATGAAATAGTTTATTGCCAGCAGCATGTCTAAACACATTTCAAATAGTGCAGAAACTATAGTCGGATCCGGATCCGGAGCGGGAGCCGCATTCGGAGCCGGATTCTGGGTCTAATAAATTTCTTTTTTGGTATATTATTTTTTTAGTTGAAAAAAATTTTTTGCCAAAGATTTTTGAACAGGTTTCAAATATGTAGAAACCTTATCGGAATCCGGGATCGAACTTCGCGACACCGACCCGAGACTCAAATTCCAGGAGCCACAGCACACCCAACTAGAGCCGTGCCAATAGTATAAATTTACTTCAGAAGAATATTTTTATACGATCAAAAATTTATTGCCAGAAGTCGTGCTAAACAATTTTCAAAAGTGCAGAAGCACTTCAGTCAAGCCACGGAGCCGAAAGTGCGAAAGCCGAGACCGAGCCGAGCGAGCCGGGAGACCCGAAACCTGAGGATGAAGTTTTTTCAAAAAATATTTTTACGGTGAAAAATTTAAAATCCAGAAGACCACGAACAAAATTTCCAAATAGTGCAGACAAAACCAGAAGTCACAGTCCAGATCCGGATCCGGATCCGGATCGAAGTCAGAGCAGCCACGCGACTATAAATTTTTCAAGAAATATTTTCTATAGATGAAAAATTATAGCCAGCAAAGACTTGCGAACAGATTTTACACAATAATCTGCAGAATCCTTAACTATCCGATCCGATATGGAGCGTACAACAACACACACACAGCTCGGAACCGAGCAGACCGGAGCCGCGGACAAGCCGAATCAAAGTACCGAGAATATCGAACACGTTCACGAGCCAGAGATCTATGCACTATTTTCTGGAAAAAAAATACTTGTTTTGTGAACACTTTTAATTGCATAGAACACGAATCGACACTGCAACAAATCTTTACCACACATATATCCAGACACACCTTAGATCGCATCCGACAACTCGGAGCACACCGGAAGCCGGAACCCTGGGTAATTGAATTTTTTAAAAAAAATCATTTTTTACGGTATCTGAAAACTTATTGCCATACGAAGAACCGCTCATTAGAATAAACTTTTACAAAACCTCTAGTTCAAGAACACCTTGAAGTCAGATCGGAGCCGAAAGTGAAGAGTCGGAGCTGGACACAAGCAGGTTCCGCAGCTGGAGACGTCTATCGGACCACGCCAGAGCCTGGGTACACTGAAAAACTTTTTTTATCTCACACAAACAATCGAGTTCTTCTTATCTAACGATCATCAAAACATTTATCAAAGCTGCCAGCAACAACACACACCACCACACCGTACTGAACAAATTACAACCAACATAGCACTAGCAGAAAAACCCAGATCGAGCGTCCGATCACGGAACTACCAGCACCACAATCGGAAAGCCTACTATCCTTGTTACAGCGTCACATACAAATTTCTTCAAAGACGGATCAATTTTCTTAGGATACAATAATTTATTCCAGAAGAACTTGACGACACACCTGAACAATTTTCAAAATAGCGGCCAGGAATCCATTACATCAGGCATCCACTAGGCATTATC
>JABUQX010124582.1:0-7500 GCA_015478945.1 Trachelipus rathkii | reverse complement strand
AGGATAGTGTATAGGAAAAGGAGAATGAAACAGAGTGGAATGTGAAAACTAAGAAAGGTAATAATTTAACGCAAGCAAAAAGATACTCTTTAATATAAAATTTAGGTCAGAGGAATTGAGGATTTTAGAAAATGTTGGAAAATCATTTTAATGCTAATGACTTCTAATATGGCGTTTTTTTTAGAAATGTGCGTGAAAAGAAAGTACGTGAAGTGTTGGGATTTCAAAAGTAAACAGATGAGCATTGGGAGGAAGAAATTCAACATGGACCCGAAGAAAGGTATTGAGTACCTGATAGAAAATTTAAGAGTAAGTATGTTATGTGTGGGACATTGTTAGTCGATAAGGTCTCTGTGTAAAGGTATGCTTGATGTCGTATGTAAGCAGCTGCAACGAATTATCTAATGCTTACAAATACCTTTATCTGATTAATATATCATCTATAGGAGAAGGTTGATAAGGTGGGAGTGGAGATAGTTGTAAGCTATCAGGAAAGATATAAATTGTTAAGGAAGGAAATAAGGAAAGTGCTTATAAACAAGCGCTAGGAGGCAAAAGTTCACATAGAGCAGATCTGAGTGTGCTAGCGGTCCTTACATAGATGGATGCTAATTAGCCTCTGCTAGGTGAGGATATAGTAGTGAGATGAGACTATGGTCTGGAATAAAGAGTACAATAGTAAAGTAGGATAAATATAGAACTTCTGGCAGGGGGACTACACGCAGATTTGGAAGTGAGGGATGCTTCTGTTACAGGAGCAACCAACCAGAAAGTCAAAACCACGCTTGACGAATGGGAGCCACAAGATGTTTGTGTGACGAGGATTTTACAATTTGCAAATAAAACAAGAATCAGTAAAAAAGAATTCAGCTCCGGCACCAGGAGATCGAAGCGACATCGACAACACCGCTCGAGCCGTGTAGACAATGGAGATACAGGGAGCTCACCACCAGATAGTCCGATCGGTTCACGTCTCGCAAGGAAAAAAGAAGGTATCTCGGAAAAGTTTTCAAGTCTTCCTGACTTCGATATCAACGCCTTTGAAACGGTACTTATTAAATCGACATAGAAGGGTGATGCTTTTAACCCCCTAACTGGGGAGGGGCTACAGAGCGGCAGATTCTCCTAGTTTGCGTCCCTCAGAGGCGTGTACAGGAGCAACCAACCACAAAGTCAATCACGTCGACAATGGAACATCATTCTTGTTGCGCATAATAAAAATTTCTAATAATGAAAATGAAGAAAGACAAAATTTTACTAGCCCAGGACTCGAATCCAATCAACAACGCCGAGTCACCGTGAGAGAGACAATGTACATGGAAATTCCACGCACATCCGAATCCGACACCACAAAAAAATAAATGGTAAATCTCTACAGGAGTATTTCAAAGGTATTCGACCTTCGATGAATCACTGGAGCTTTGGAAAACTGTGCATACTTATTAAATCCATAGAAGCGTTGTGAGGAACCTTTGGCTGGAGGGAAGAGCAAGCACGGTTTATTCATCTATTCTAGTCTCAAAGTGCTATCCTGTTCTCGATTGGAGTACTAAAAACGAGAGTCAGACAAACCGACCAAGAATGTTCTTTATAAAGAGAAGACCGCCGACATGGCGCAGACACACAACAATCGTCTGTTGTCGACAAATTTTTCTTTCATTATTAATAATAAGACTGATGATAGAAGAAAAATTCACTTGGCCGATAAGACCAGGGTTGTGGAGTCAGTTCAAAAATTTTCCGACTCCCGCTCCGTACTCCGACTCCTACTCCTCTTTGAAAATTACGGGACTCCGACCCGACCTCTTGAATAATTACCGTCCTGACTCCGACTACGTACTCCGACCCACCCTTTTGAAAATTATCCACTCCGACTCCACTCCCACATCCAACCCTCTAGAAAAATTTTTATTTATGTGTTTTGATTTAAGAATATATATTTAATTTTACTACCCCTCACAGTAAGTTGGGGTACAAGGGAGGTAATTCATAATAAGAGCCCCTCATAATAAGAGACAAAAAAATCGGTATATATATATTGTTAATATCCGATGGCCACATGCATTGTTCTTGCTAGAATTTGTTTTCCTACAATAAAATAATAATGAAAATTGTATGGTTAGACATATCATATACTAATTAAATTCCTTATTACCAAGTATTATATTAATATATTCATTAGATGATTGTCGGATATTTCACTACTATAACTTTTTTTCAAGTATGAGTTCACATTATGCTCGATTTTCTTTTTTGATTTTTTTAATATCTTAATTTTTCAACTACATATTATATATATATTTTATACATAATTATATTTGATTTACATAAGTATATATTGAGAGGTATGTTGTTACCTGTGTTAAGTATAGTAGTCGAGACTATGGTTGGTTAAATAACGACAATATTAAGTATTTTAACACATATTAAGTATTTTGATATAAGTTTAATGAAGCCAGCTGGGAAAGGTATAATATCAGGTTCATTATATCAGCGTGCTATGTAGTGAGAAGAATTGATAAAATTATGAATGAAATAAATGAAACTATTTATAAATAATATTAATATTATATATAATATATATATATATGTATGGTTGTATATAAAGGGTAAATATTGAGATAATAAATGAAATAAGTAAAGTTAGAGATTGGTTTTCATATCATGTGTAAAAGATTAAATTGAATGGATAAGTCGGTTGGTTAATAGCGTAAAATGTAGAGTAAGTATGTAAGTGAGAGTGTAGCTGGAATTTAGATTACTAGTCTTATGGGTAGATCACGAGAAAAAGGTGTATTATGGATCAGCAAATAAATGCTATGTAGAAGAAAATGTATATTTAGTGGCTAGTAAGCATAGCAGCAAGACGAAGGTGCATTATATGAGTTGGTGTCTGAGGACTTAGTAGTTTGTAGTGAATTTAGTTATGGTAATGATGTGTGGACCTCCTAATCACTGAGGCTACAAGGGTAATTAAACCCCACTTGACTAGATATAATGCACTAGATTTAATGAGAGTAGGCATACTAGCATGACTGTCCCGTTATGAAGCTATATTAATGATGATATTCTTGATATAGTATGACTGATGATTCTCACTAATAAATATAGTATATATAAAGGGCCGGTAAAGGCTGAGGCTTTCTTTTCTACGTCTTATCTTTACTCATATTCTTATATCTTAACTTATCTTAGTTTCATGATTATTCATAGTGTACATGCTTTACTCACCTAACCCCTCAGTTACTAGCTATGGACGAGAGAAAGGTGAAATATGATAGATTATGATGTATGAATGATTATTGATTCAGATAATATTAGTATATTAATATATTATAATAAATATATATTAAATTAGATATAGTTAATATTATATTAATATTATTAAATATTAATATATATATATATATATTATATATTAATATATAATAATATTAATATACTAATATAATATAAAATATAATATAATATATATAATTATATATATACATATATTAATAGATTATTATAATATAATATATATATATATATATATATATAATATAATAAATATGAATAACATAAATGATCATCTAACATCACCCGCCCTTCTTTCTATTTACCCCCCACCTCATAAGATCTATCGGCGCCAACTGACTACCAAAACGTAAAATCTTACTAAGGTTCATGCTAAACCAGCAATACAGAGCTATTATAGATAGATGCTTAACATATGCACCAGATAGAAATACAGAGATAAGATAGATCTGTAAAGAATGCGGTTACTAACTATATCTATCTTGCCGCAATTCACGCAATTTAATGAAAAAGGCTAAGACCCCTAAAGAACAACCGCCACCTTTGCTACCTGTCACAAGCAGAGCATACCTATCACTCTATGCTATACACAACTACAATTTCACAGTGAGAACTCAGTCGCAGTCAGAAAATCCACCCCTAGAAGTCATATCACACGGCCATCGACAGCACGAGTACCTTTCTTTAATGTCGACCAGCTCACACACTCAGCAAACTCCTGCGGGAAAAGATATGCTCTTTCAATAAACTATTTTGTGTCTTGTCATCCACTTTCAATTTTAAACACTATTACAGAATGGATCAAGGTTACACGTCTTCCTACATTTCTATGGTGTGTTCCCCTAGACAACCACCACTATTCCTCTCTTCTCTAGCAAAACGCTGTTAGAACACAATTTTCTATCTCCAGTAACTTTGTATCATTCCCATGACGGGAGAATTTGAAGGGACGCATAATGGCATATGCGGACGACTGGCATGTTGGAAGCGAGAGACGAAGGAGGCATTCGAGTATGCACCCAGGTGGTGGAGCTTTTCGTGTCTTCGTCTCTTTGGCCGCAAACCAAATTGTTGCTCTCCTCCAGTTGATGAGAATACCCGCGGATTTATTGACGACACAAGCCCGAGCTTTTATTCTACCTGAGCTGTGTCTTCCCATGCAAGCAGTACACGGAAGAATTCACACCAGCAACCATTACAGTAACACGCGACGGAAATAGTACATATCGCTTAACCAACGACTATAGTCCATCCGTTCCATGATAAAGACCAAACATCCAGATCGGTCAAGCAACGAGACTTTACAATGGATGTGAGGTGTAAGTCTCTCATTTACCACCCATTTCTATACCATGCACCTAATCACAACCTCTCTGAATGTACGGTGTGTTTTAATAATCACCTCATTTTACACGGAGGTACTCATGCTCAGAGCCACGAAACACTATATAAGCATACATCCCGCGCGCCTAAGAGAATGCGATATATATATTATGGTTAGTTAGCATGAAATAGCGTCATAACATTAGTCCCACTCTATTATGAAGAATATGCAAACATCGAATAGAGTGTTAAAAATCATTTACGATCTTCTGTAACAGCATTCCAGTTGACTCATCACTACATAACACTCCGATCATCGAACGTTAGGAAACTACATTAACACCGTAAACTGAAACAACATACACTCCGAATGTAGAAATCGAGCCCGAAGCGAGTCAGAAATACACTCACAAGAGCGTGTGAGTCCCATGATTACAGATAGTATAACAACACACTAACGATATGTGTGAGATTACACCACAGGCACGCTATAGCATAGACAAATAACTGAAATGATTCACAACTTCCTACATATCATCTAGACAGTCGATAACGCTAGTTCCATTCTGTTGATGCACAGAACAATGACATATGCGCCGTAAATGAGTATTTGAGTAAACTCGGAGACTATCGTAGCCTATGAGTGCGGAACATCTGCGCACCCATGCAGTAAATGTAAAAGCCTAAGGCAACACAGGAGAAGAACGTCTCGCTCATAAAGAGCAACTCAGATAACGTTACTGATGGACATCAAGACGTATCTACTACAGTTACTCTAACAAGTATAGAAAGATCGTTAAGAGAGAGAGGAGTGAAGCGGCGATATCATGGGTGGAGACTCTATCTTGGGAAGATGATGTTTCAGCTATGCCAAAATTATGAGAAACGCTAGAAGAGAAAGACATAGTGATGCACTAAGAGAGGAACGTCTGAGTAGAGAAAGATAGAGCCTTGGCAGACGGAGTCACGACTCAGTAGATGAAAGAGTGATACACTTCCATGGGAGAGGAAAATATAGAAAGAAAAAGGATGAAGATAAATACTATAATTAATATAATAATTAATATATATAATATTACAATATATAATATATATATATATAATATATAATATAATAATATATCTGAAATATATATATATATAAAATATAAGATAGATATAATATATATTAATATATATATAATATATATAATATAAATATATTAGATATATATATATATATATATATTATATATATATATTAAATATATATATATAATATATATTAATATTATATATATATATAAAATAGGAAATATAATATCCACATTATATGTAAAGATTATACTAATAATAGATAGATCATAAAAAATACACCGAAAGCAATCAACATACTGAAATATTTTAAATTATAAATAATAATAATAAATTAATAATAATAATAATAAATTAATAAGATAAATAATAAATATAATATATAATAATATTTATTAATGATATAAATTATATAATATTATTTTATTTAAATTTATTTAAAAATATTATATAATATAATTAATATAAATTAATTCAAAATGGAATTAAATTCTATATAATATTATACATAACAAATAACAATTTTACCGACTTACGGAGAAGATTACTATATAGAATTAAAATATTATAAAAAATAGATTATATACAAAATTAGATCTTTACGATATATTAGCTATGAATAAGCGTAATTTTCCTATTTATATAACATAATATATAATATATGTCTTGAATATATGAAAAATAGGCGTATATAGTATATTCAGGCCGAGTCTTTTTATGGAAAAGGAAGCACAGGTGTATTCTGCCACCCAGCATACTTCTCACCTTTTTAATAAAAGAGTAAATTTATATCTTAATCTTAAGTTATTACATTGTTGAATAAACACACACCCAATTATAAACACTATACTATCGTAACAAATATATAATGATTTTTTAAATAATTAGTATATTTTATTTATATATATACATATATATATATAATATAGATATATATATATATAATACGCAAATAAAAATTATTACTATATTTACGATAAATCATATATTATACTAATGTCTTAATAAAACATTATTTATAATAATGAAAATAAACATTAAATAAATATACACATATTATGTAACTGGAGGTAAGGTAATTGCTCATAGATTAGTTGTATTTATATATCACCTCCAAGAATAGACATAAAAATTATAATATGCCTTTATTTTCAACAATAACATACTTAGGTTATCAATTAGCTAAACTAAAAAGGTAAAATCCTATATATATTATATATAATTTACTTTAATTTATTAGTCTATTATTTTATGAGTAGATTACTAAGTAATCCTAATTATAATCTATAAATTCATCTATATAGTAATATATAACAACTCATATTATAAAATATAACTCTTCCCCAAATTTGCGTATACTAACTCATTATTTGAGAACAGTATGCTAATAAAAATCAGAACTAAGAAATAAAAAGAATAATAAATTTCAATATTTATTTGTAATATATAATAATATATATATTAATATATATATATATATATATAAATAGTATTAATACTAATAATTAATTATAATATATATATACTATTCACTATATATATTATAAATATATATATTATATATATATTATATAGATATATATTATAGTATATATATATAATATATATACTATATATTAAATATAATATATATATATATAATTATATATATATTAATAATAATATAATATATATTAATATATATATATATAAATATATATAAATATATATTATATAATATTACTATATTAAATATATATTAATATATTATATAATATATTATATATTAACTAATATAATATTATAACTCTCTTCATCCTCTCTTCT
>JABUQX010124581.1:47500-50805 GCA_015478945.1 Trachelipus rathkii | reverse complement strand
AAAGACATGGGAAACCTGAGAGGAGAAGGAGTAGGAGGAGGGATGCCAGAATCGTCCAGGGTAGAATTAGATGAAAAAAGGAGGCCGAAGAGATTGACCTTTTCAGAAGGAGAGTTAGCAACAGAACCGTCAGAGCTGAATAAGGGGAGGAAAGGCAGATTTACAAAAGTTAAAGAGATGTTTTTGGCAAGGGCCAGAAATTTTTATCTGTAGGAGAACCAGCAGGTTGTCGCACTTTCTTTAGTGAAAGCGCGCTTACTTAGCCGGTCGAATAGTATCCCTGCAACGACTCCGAGCAGAATGAGTAATAGGAGAATGAGTTTTTCCATGCCTGATACGCAATGTCTCTCTCCTTAATGGCGCGAGAACAAGCCCTCCATCGAACCATGATTTTGGGGAGAAAAGATTATTGAAGATGGAAATGAACCTGCTCATCCCATCGGTGGATTACGGCCCCCACCTTTTCAGCGGTGACCAAGGCATCCCCGAGTCAAAGCAGATTCATTCCAAGAGTAGTTAGCTAAAAAAACACGCTCCCCACTAGCCCGATTAAAGTGCCAGAAATTACGTTTAGGCATGGTGGAGCTGTTGAGAAAAAGTATTATAATTAAGAGCTACAAGATTGTATTAGATACCAATAGGAGGAGAAATGGTGTATTTAAAACAAGAAGGAGTAGTGGTACATAAGCCTGCTGCATTCAAGAATTGGTTAGAATGATCTGGAATATGTGTAGGTTCCCAATTAAACTGTTCCAGATCGAGCAAACAGAATGTTTTTTTGGGCCTCCCCAGCCTGCTTCAGTGTGAGAGTGAGCCCAACCACTCAGTGTGTGGTGTACATTGAAATCCCTTAAATAAAAGATCTCAGCATTTGGATGGGAAGAAGTAAATAAGTCTCATGAGAAGTAGTAAGATAGTAAAAACGTGAAAATCTGTTCCATTAGGGGGAGCAGTAGCAGAAACACAAGATAATGATAGTAGGGAGAAAGATTTTTAGCCACAGAACATCGAAATTAGAAGATTCAAGATTCTCGAGACGTTACAGGAGTTTAAAGTTTATATAGGCACAGACACCACCATTTAGACGTAAAAGTAAAGGTTATAGTTAGAGATATTGTTTATTTGAAAAAGAATCCTGGTGGGTCTCAGACAATAATAAAATGTAAGGTTGAGAGTTAGAGAGGTGGTATTCCACATTCGTGATTAGCACGCAGGCCACGAACGTTAGCAAAGTCAATAGAAAACCCCCGCCAACGCTCACCCCTACATCTACTTCGACATGTCATTCGATCATCTGCTCGCACAAACAAACGCACACAAGCTCATATTTATATATTCGAGAATATTTTTTACTAATCCACACACACACACAAACACACACACACAGCATCGTATAATTAACAGGATAACTAAACCAATGTTAGGAAAAAAATTAAAGTATCCTGTATGGTAAACTTGGGATATTTAGTTAAAACCTAAAAATAAACTTTACGTTATCCAATGTTAATTAAAAGAAACACAAAAACTAAAATCCTATAATATATTAAATAATGTTTAAAAGAATTTAAAAATCAAACTAAAACTTAGCTTAAGATTCCGGATTGTAAAAGTTTCAATTACAATCCCCACCACTTGCAAAAAGTAAACATTAAAAACACGTGGCAAACAATCAAAATAATTAAAACAAAAATGCCAAAATCGTAACAATGAAATTTAAATTAAAACTTAAAAGAACATTTAAAAACTTAAAAAGTAAAATTAATTATTTAAAAAAACAAAAAAAAAACAAAGACACGAGAAGAACAAGCACACACGACATCACATCACAAGCGACAACTATCAACTATATGGTCCATCTGAGGGTGATTTTGAGGAGAGTGTGACTTTTTGGGATAATCTGAATGATATTTTGGATGTAGTAAATAGGGGCTTCAGATTGATTGTATTGGAGCAACTTAAATAGTTGAATAGGTTATCAAAAAAAAAAGGATTGTATGACATGTGCCTTTGGGGTTGAGGGAGAAAATAAGAATGGTAAGAAGGTAATTGATTTCTGCGATGAGAGAGTATGGATGTAGGTAATACATTCTTCTCTCCAGGCACAAATGCACACTAGAGTTAGGATAGGTAGAGAGGTAGAGATAGTATCGAAAAGTTTGATTAATTTTGTGTTGGTGAAGAAGATGCTAAAGTATGTGACAGACTTAAAATCAGTGAAGGGGTTGTGGATGTTGAATATCAGATCATTATGTTGTTTTATGTAAGATTAAATTAGTGGGAAGATGGATGGAGAGGAAATAGAAAAGGAAGAAAGTGGGGAAAATTAAGATCAAGAAATTAAATGAACAAGGTAGTAAGGAGAAGTATTCGAGAGCACATGTAAATAAATCACTTGATTGTGAACAAGATGAAACTGAATAAATATAAACGCTAATGAAGGAAGATTCGTCAATAATGCAAGAGAAGCTTGTAGATGTGCTAAAGTAGGAAGTAAGAATGTCAATAATGAGTGGCGGAATGAAGAGGTAAGGCATGCGGTTAAAAGTAAAAAGATTCGTGTCTGAATGTGTTAAAAATCCAATGAGGTTTCAAAAGATAGGTGTACGGAAATATATAAGAAGGAAAAAAAAAAAGAAAACAAAAAGTTGCATACGTAGTTAATAAAAGAGGTAAATGAACAGTTTGGAAGGAGAATAAATTGGGACTTACAAAGGAATAGGAAGGTCTTCTGGAAGGAAGTACAAATGGTTGAGAAAGAGAGTAAGGGGAATCGTTATAGAATAATGATTAGAGATATTACTTTCTTGACTGACGAAAGGGATGCCAGGAGATTATAGAGGGAACGCATTGAAAATCTGCATAACATTGGCAGTAGTGAAGAGGTGATAGTGAAGGTTTATGGGTTTGATATTGTAAGATGAAATAGGTATTTTGGGGATGAGGTAATTTGTAGGGAGGAGGTAATAGGTAAAGTGAGAAAAGTTGAAGAATGGTAAATCTGTAGGTATAGATTGAATTACTGGTGAAATAATCAAGAACGGAGGCGAAATTGTAGTGATTGACTGGATATGTAAATTGTGTAAGTTAGCGGTTATGGGGGCTAGAGTTCCGAAGGATTGGAGGAGAGCATTTATTATTCTTATATAAGGGTA
The DNA here is from genome assembly GCA_015478945.1 of Trachelipus rathkii. NCBI lineage: Eukaryota > Metazoa > Arthropoda > Malacostraca > Isopoda > Trachelipodidae > Trachelipus > Trachelipus rathkii. Next base: position 47,653 of record JABUQX010124581.1, on the reverse strand, counting down.
AGATAGAAAAGGGGAACTGTAGAAACTACATAGGAATTAGTTTATTGAGTGTTGTAGGGAAGATATTTGCTAGTATATAGTTCGAAAAAGTGTTTATAGTGACTGAGAGACTAATTGGCGAAGAACAAGGGGCAATTAGAAGTGGTAGAGGTC